>JAOTON010001233.1:0-90632 GCA_034440635.1 Lepas anatifera
AGCAATATCATAAATGGCATAAGTAACCGTACAAAACAGCGGAAAAATATAGCGCACACAACCGCTGACACACGGCGACCGGAGACATGCAGCCGCAAAAAGGACATCGCGCCGGACGGCGAGAGGCCGCCAGGGCACGGCGACTGCCGAGACGCAGCCGTCGAGCGGCCGCCGCGCCGGGCGGCAAGAGGCCGCCAGGGCGCGGCGATCCAAGATACGGCGATCGTTGAGACAAGCAGAGTGGCCGCCGCGGCGGGCGGCGGGAGGCCACCCCACCACGGCGACTGGTGGCAATTGCATTGCAGTTGGCAACGACCTTGCTAAGCGCGAAGTGAGGATTGGCGATCTCAAGCGCGGGTTTTCGCGGATGGTCACAGAACTCCATTCCACTGGGATACTGCAAGTTTGCATCATGGCGATCCCGCCGAGAGGTATTAAACGAAGGAAAAAACGTGCGGAGAAACCCATTCTCCGTAACCATAGCAGCTAGCGACTGGCGGTTTTCACCAAAAATTATCAAAAAATATGATGTGGTATTCTTGAGTTTGAGACCAATCACCCTATTAACAATAACATTATAACATAACACGTTACGTCATTTGGCCTGCGGAGAAACCCATGCCCCGTAACCTCAGCAGTCAATTACCACCTCCCCTTCCTAGGGTACGACTTCCGTCGCCCCTGCGATAGATCTTGGCGCCTACTTGAAAGGGGTCTGCGCCCAGAAGTGGCGCCCCCTGACACTGTGCTCACGATCGACAATCCTGGATCCGCCTATGGCTCTGGACTGCCCCCAAACGTTTCGCCTAGAGCCGCCTCTGATTACCACGACCTACGTGTTAAGTACGGACCTACGCAAATGTGTATAGGCGCAGTGCCAGCATTTTAAGGGGCGACGCGATAAGCTAAAAAAATTCGCGCGATGCGTCGCCAATCCTGGGCTCTAGCCCCCAGGAAAATCCCTTGTTGATTGCGCCTTTACTACACTGGGTTGAGCGGCGTTGACGGCGTTGAAATGTATCTTATGCTGTCTTGCGGCCGAGCGGTATGGACAACACATACAATACCGCATGACGCGCTGGGAACGGGGGAGGGGGCAGCCGGCCAGCCAATGCACAGTGGGAACTTTTCCACTTTTAGCCTGAATTGGTTCCTAACGACATAATCCACAAGTGAATTCTATTAATTTGGCTGAGAATCAGTTGACTAGTGATAAAGTGACAACATTTCACACTGTATTCAAATTTGGACTTAACACGCGCAGAGGAGGGGGTCCTAAAGTGCCTCCAAAATCAATTTCCAAATTAGCCCTAATAAATAAAACGGGTCCCAATTAATGCAACAATAACTTGTTACAATACATGACTATCGTTTCTCATTTCATAGCCTAACACTGAAATCTATGTTCCCATTAACACGCACAGTGGTGGAGAGGGGCCTGGTGTCAACGCACAGTTGAGGGGGTCCTAAAGTGCCCTCTGAGGTCTCGGAAACCAAGAGGGTTAGAAAAACGCCCCTTGGGGTGTGCAATAGTGATCAACATATGACCAGGTTTTATTGACCTTTGAATATCTTCAAGCTCAAACGAGTTCGATAATATCAAATATGGGGCCTACTAGGGACCTATTGGGAAATGCCGTGATTATGTGGAAAATAGCCAGTAATACATCAAAAGCGGATTAGTCATATAGAAAAGGTAACACACAATGTTTTCTGAAATTCTGAGGTCAAGGTCATTCAAGGTCAATGACCTATGACGTAACAATATGCCATGCCATATTCACAATAATGTACAATTTAACCGGCACTATAGCAGCCTTTTGGCGGGAATATATTATTTGACCTTGAAAGACATCTGACCTTTGACTATTGCCTATTGAAAGACAATTGAAAGACTTCTGATCTTAGGGGATGAGGTGGCTTAGTGGATAGCACCCTTGTCTTCTAAGCCACCGGTCCCGGGTTCAAGTCCCGGCGGAGCCTCTGAATAAGTCGATCTGATCCCCAAAATCCCTTCCAACAGGGTGAGAGTTGGCGACGCCGTATGACCCTGGCAGTTGGTGCGTCGTTAAACCCCAACAATTATTAGACCTCTGATCTTGCCTTAACTATGAAATCATAGCAAAACCTTCATACTGAATAATGCCATCTGACCGGAATACTGGGGTCAATGACCTTGACCTGACATTTGACCTTGACCTTCATGTGGGTTGACCTTGACGTATAACCTGATCATATGACTTCATCAATTGGTCTGCAGTGCAGGTGAACTGGTGCGACTGCACGATTGTGACGGTCTCAAAATGTAGGTCTGACTTTGAAAGCCTATAAGTCGAAAACTTACTAACCGATTTTCAAAATTTATTCACCAATGGACGCGCTCATAACCTCTCTCAAATGCAACCGAGTAACATATTTCGGTAGAGAACGGTTCTCTGGAGAGCTTGGAAAAATATGTGAGGGGCGCTTTAAGATCCCCTCCGCTGCACGCGTTAAAATTGTATCATTATATTGCTTACTTTTACTGGAAGAACTACTAACGCCATCTCCGGTAAAAGCCGACAGAGTATCACACAAGTTCTGGCGTGGTGCCGCACGTAAGCGTATTCAAGAGATTTCATCGGGAGCACCTGGTCGGGGGCGGCATCCGGACCACGAGGTTGCCAGTTTTCTGCGTGTAAAACCATCAGATGGAAACCAAAAATTATCAGGCGCGCGCCAAATTCTGTCGTAGGTGTCGATACAACCCCTCCTCCCTCCATAGTCGTATCTTGGGGGATCGGGATGAGAAGTGACATTTTAAGGGGTGGCATCGAACTTTCAAGGGGCGACGAAGTTTAATCGAAGGGGAGTGCCCCCACTTGCCCCCATTGGATCCGCCTATGGTGACACCACCTACCTACATATAATTATCGCTAAAAAGTCCATAACTCCACAACCTCAGTGACCGCTCTGTCATTGTGCCTGCATGGGCGCCGCGCCGGCCAGGCGCATTGTGGTAAAAATACAAACGTTTCTCCAAGAATCGCAAAAAGTCGCAGGAAATTTTTTGGGTTCGTACTTAGAATTGTCTGCCAAGTCATAATTTATACATTTCCGTGCGCCAATCGACGTTACTAGTAGTTAAAACTTTACACATTTCTTGGAGGCCCTAAATTGAAAGGGTGTGACTTTTCTGCGGATTATAATTGCAGAGAAAATGCTTTTCGCAACCAGACCACCTAGAGCCTTGCAGTTTTCACTAAAAGAATGGCCATTGTCTGTTTAGTGAGATTCCAAAATTTCATCCCTCTACGTCCAGTAACAGCAACGTTATAACGTAAAACGTTAAATAACTCGTGAATTTGCTGCGGAGAGAAGATGCGGAGAAAAATGCTCTCGGTAACCAGAGCACCTAGCGACTCGCGGTTTTCTTTATAATATTCCTTGCCACCAGAAATGCAAGATTCCAGAATCTCATGAACCTAGATCTAGGTCCTTTGTTCCTAAGGGATCTATCCCTTAGGAACAAAGTTATAACCTATAACGTACAACGTCTTGCGGAGAGAAACGTTCTCGGAAACCAGATATCGACTTGCAGTTTTCACCAGCGTCATCGGCATCATCACAAACGTAAGATTCCAGATTTTCGTGGTGCTAAACCAAGAAGCTGCAACGTTATAGGGTCAAACGTAACATATTGGCGTATTTTGGCGGGACTCCGCCAAACGACGCTGCGGAGAGAAAATGCTCTCCGCAACCAGAGCACCTAGCGACTTGCGGTTTTCACTAAAATAATTATTGGCATTGAAAATGAAGGATTCCAGAATTTCATGATCGTAGTCCCCTTAGGTGCAACGTTATAACGTAAACCGTCTTGCGGAGAGAAACATTCTCGGAAACCAGACCAGATATCGACTTGTGGTTTTCACCAGCGTCATCAGCGTCATCACAAACGTAAGATTCCAGACTTTCGTGATGCTCAACCCGGTAGCAGCAACGTTATAGGGTCAAACGTAACAAAACGTCTTTTCTGCGGAGAAAAATGCTCTCCGCAACCAGAGCACCTAGCGACTTGCAGTTTTCACTAAAATAATCCTTGGCATTGAAAATGAAGGATTCCAGAATTTCATGACCGTAATCCCCTTAGGTGCAACGTTATAACGTAAAACGTCTTGCGGAGAAAAACGTTCTCGGAAACCAGACCAGATATCGACTTGTGGTTTTCACCAGCGTCATCGGCGTCATCACAAACGTAAGATTCCAGACTTTCGTGATGCTCAACTCGGTAGCAGCAACTTTATAGGGTCAAACGTAACAAAACGTCTTTTCTGCGGGAGAAAAATGCTCTTCGCAACCAGAGCACCTAGCGACTTGCGGTTTTCACTAAAATAATCCTTGGCATTGAAAATGAAGGATTCCAGAATTTCATGATGGTAGTCCACTTAGGTGCAACGTTATAACGTAAAACGTCTTGCGGAGAGAAACGTTCTCGGAAACCAGACCAGATATCGACTTGTGGTTTTCAACAGCGTCATCGGCGTCATCACAAAAGTAAGATTCCAGACTTTCGTGATGCTCAACCCGGTAGCAACAACGTTATAGGGTCAAACGTAACAAAACGTCTTTTCTGCGGAGAAAAATGTTCTCCGCAACCAGAGGTGTGCAGAGTATTACGGTTATAAGGATTATATTGGTTATGGAATCCTACAGCGCTCAGAGGTGTGAGTTATTTTTGTTATTATTATTATAACGAAAAAATTATTGCCGTAGGATTCCTAAATTTCATGTCCTATACCTTGACCGCATAATTGAAACGTTAATCTGGAGGAATCCTTCAAGCTGCCCAACGGAGACTTTTTAGTTCTAGAGTGTTTATATATATATATATATATATATATATATATATATATATATATATATATATATCTTCTTTGCAGCCTTATCTGGTGAATTTTGATTTTTTTCAAATTTCTGTCTCTTTGGAAGATAGCTTTGTGGCGAGAGGTTGTCTGGGTGGGGATGTGCTCTAGGTTTGAAATTATTTTTTTAATTGTTTTTTGCTAATTTTGTGTGTTTTGTCTTCTTTTTATATTGAAATAATCTTGTTAGACCTTTGTTTTACTTTTGATGTCCTGGAGAAAGCTTTCCTCGAACTTACTCTTTGTGCACAGATAATGAAAAAGGGTTGAAAAGTTTGAAAATATTCTAAAAATTGAAATTTTCCTTTCTTTGATGTGTATGGGATTGTATTTAGTTATAAGAGCATAGCTTAGGGTCATTGTGGATACACACGCACAAGTTGATCAGATAGCTGCCTTATTTTGAGTGCTTAGAGTCTGGGTTGGCAGCAGCCAGCAGAAAGTGGTTTAAATCACTGGTTTACACCGGTTTAAACTGGCTGGCATAAACCCGGTGGCAAAAAGTGGCAAAAACAATGAAATACTACATATTAACTGATATTCATGTTGGATATGATTGAGTATTGGTGTAGCAGGCATTACAGGAACATGCCAGATCGTCGCTTTGGGAAATAAGAATGGCAATCTTGGAAAAGTGGAAAATCTTGGAAGGAGCATAGCACAGAGGAGTTTCCAGGCGTATGGGGAAGGAGAAGAAGGGCACAGAGGCATTTACAGGTAAGTCAGGCTGATTCAGTGCGATCTGGAGGTGGGACAGGTCGGGCTGCTATATGCTCCCGGCGTCTGTGACATACTGAGAGATCATTGAAACACTGTCTCTCGCCTGCCTGACGGACTTCCCCCGCCTTCCCCACCATACGGCTGTATCTGGCTCAGCAGACATCCTTTAAACTTAGTTAAAACATGTGCATTGCTTCTGATCCATGCTGTAGACGAGACTTCAGGGGATAGGAGCTATGACAAATGTTCACTTCGAACTCCAAACATTATGGCGGATTGCTTCTGCTTTAATTGGCCCTTGCCACGTAGCTACTGTAAGGATAGGGGGTGTGAATCTTTGGCAACGAACACATCAAATTTTGGTTTCTGGGAACGTAGTATTGGCGAATTCAAAGTAGCTTGCATCGCTACAGGCAAAATTTAGTTTCGGGGACCCCTCAGGGGCCCTCACTAGGGCTGATAATCCCGGGATCGGGATCCCGGGATCCGGGATTGTATTAATCCCGAATCCCGGGATTAATATTTCTGAATCCCGGGATCCCGATATTTTCCAACACTAAAAATAGCGTGGAAATCGTCGTTGATAGTATTAAAAATCATTACAGAATCCAACAGCATCCTGCAGCGTTGTTTTATGCTTAATATTTTACCTACCTGAAATGTTCAAACACAAGCAAAAGCCAGGCTCTCCCTTCTGCATGTACATACATAGATTATACCTGGCATCGCTTCACAGTTAACGCCGTCTCAGTTTCTCTGTTCGAGCTCGAGCCTGAAAAGTTAAAAAAAGTTTTTTTGAACGACCCTAACGAGACATGCATCACGATCGAAAAGAACCAGACGCATGGCTTTAATATATTACACTTGATCCCTGGGGTGTCACAACTGGCCCTTGATGGGGTCAAATGTAACATTTGAAGTAAGTATTTCAAAGCTAAGTTATGTAGTTATGTACTAGCCAAGCAAAGACCAATCAATGTTTTTATTTTGGTATAGTGCTACATCTGCCAGATAGCCAAAATGTTAAGGCTGCTGGAAATATGATGAAAAGTTTTCTGGCACAAAGCACTGCCCTTCCTGAACCAGAAAACTAAGAATCGTTACAGTTGAACCCGGTCTCCCCTATCAACTTAACAGACAAAAGTAATGCGACGATCTCACTCCAAATTTCACATATGCTACCAGCACAATAATAATAAATGGGCTAAGCACTTCACATCGGTACACCAGTAACCAGTCTGACGCGCTTTGACTACACTATGTCCCGCCTAATACATGAACGAGTTCTGAGCACTGACATCCGACCACGTCTGAAATGAGAGCATCATGCAGTGCCACGGTACTGGCTGGCGGGGGCTTCTGCTCGGATAGAAAACGATGTTTGATTGGTTTTAGGCTATTTCCTGCGTTGTGGTTAGTTAAATTGATGCTGAGGCTACTTAGCCGGGATTTCCCGCAACTCCTTGCTTTGTTACGTTTCTGCACGATGGAGTAGACGGATTCTGATGGTAGTTTTTGAATACATTTTTTGTGGATTGTCGATTTGGGACGAGCAATAGAACAAACTTATTATTAACGGGTGGTTGTCTGTTTTATTTTCGTTAGGTGAGTTTTGTTTATTAAGTTTTAAGCAAGACTTGTCTTTTTACTGGGGGGCAATTTCCCAGCACTGGGGGGGGCATTTAGGCCGACTGGGGGCCAATTGGCCCCCAGTTAACATGTTAAAAAATGACCAGGGACAGATGCATGCTTCCGAAGTAGTTGTAGATGCAGAAGCGATGAACGTTGATGATCCTCAGCAAAAAGTCTCTCCAATCCTTCGCTTATAGCCAAGGCCATTAGGAAAGACTTGGAAAACCTGCCTGCGTCTGGAAGAACGGGTATGATAGCTCTGTCCTACACCTGGCTCAAGGACATAGTTCCTACGAGTGTTGAGTCGGAACGTGTGTTTTCAACTGTCGGGAATATACTCACTAAAAAACGGTCGAGTCTCGGCGACGAAGCCGTTGATGCCCTTTGCTTCCTCAAATGGTACTATCGTGGCAGGTGAGTTGTGTGACCAGGACACAATAGGCCGGGTCACAATAGGTAAATACCTCTATTGTAATATGACTAGAAATATAACTAAGAAATATATATTGTCAATATGATTCACATGTCCTGTTTTGTTTGGGGAGCAGAGCATTTTATACTGTTTAGTGTCCATATGAATTTTCATGTGCTTTCTGCATGGTGAGAATAGTATGCTATGAGTTATCCTTAACGGGAAATATTTACTATGCTGTTAAAAATACGACACATACGTTATCTAAAGCAGACACTAATTTTCGACATGTCTATTGAAAACAAATTGCCCAATCCCGGGATCCCGGGATATCCCGGGATTGATGTTCGATGAATCCCGGGATCCCGGGATTGCAAAAATGTCCCGGGATTATCAGCCTAGCCCTCACTGACTGTTTCAGCCAGTGAGGTGAGCAACGGGTAGTGATGTGGTGGGGAACTAGCGCATCGACCTTCCATGTCCTTGCCTGTGTTCATATACTCCTCTCCTACCAATTCTCCGACATACAGCCCGCCATTGGACTCCCTGCGTTTAGCAAATGTATCCCGTTATGCAAAGGACAAAGGCTATCTCCAGTGCACTTTGCTAATTGAATGTCCTTTCGTTCCTTTGCATGACGGTATTGTCGGTGGACCGGGTCGCCAGTCGGTATATTCCTGGCGAGGGAGCTGCTGTGGTCCCCATAGGACAGGGAGCCGGGCCCGCAAGCCATCAGACCAGTGCGTATCACGCCCCGTCCCATTCCAACCACAGCCCCGTCAGGGGTAAAATGACATCAGCTAGGGATGACAATGGCAGGGAAGGATGTGGAGTGTTTTGTTTTGTAAGTGTTTTCTCTGACAATGATACTAACAGACTGCGTACGGTTCTAAACTTAGTGGGCAGTGGCATTACAAACTATCATGTGCCCCCCCCCCAACCTCCCCCGAAAACTGACCTGGGGCGCGAGAAAGGTGTCAGTCCAATATTCAACGACACTGTTATCAGTTGGCAGCGAGGTCTTACGTGTCCTGAAGAAAGCTGGAAATCTGAATTATGCATGCTTACCGAATCAGTTTCAATGTTTTTTCTAGCTTCTTCTGCGATTCCACATGTCAGGTCTCCACAATGACTTTATATTACCTCAATTTTGATTTTTGTGGGAAATGGTACATATGCACTGTAAAATGTACACATATGACGTTGTGGGTGGTTGCATTATTTTGTGTTCTGTTCGCAATTCACCGTTCATAGCATGCACATCCTCACGACGAATCACAAACACTCACCGAACATAAAAAACATGCCTGACCTCAGTTTAGCTGTGGTCTCATCTTGGGATTGATCGTGGTATGGGTGGCCTATTAAATAGCATCAACATATTCTAAGTCACCGGTACATGGTTCATTTCTGATAGCAATATTGCTGTGCAAATGGAATCACATCTCTCAATGGCAAGAGATACCAAAGAGATGCCGATTCCTTTTTTTTCATTTACGTCATAATCCATGCCTTATGTATGCGTTGTTAACATGATCCATATGAGTAATAACTGTTCCCTTTTTACAGAGACTTTTTACTGAGACTTTTTACTGAGACTTTTTACTAGCAACACCCTATCTGGCTGAGTAAGTTAAAATATGCATACGCAATCAAGTGTCATCAGTTTGGTGATGGTAAATTGTGACCTTTAACTGCTCTGAACTTGACTTGCCGTTCATGTAGAAATGATTAGGTCATCATTCCCTGCAGAGTCATTAGGTCTTTAGGTCATCATACCCTTACGTTTTCTCTTTACAGTCTTTACCCACAAATGTGCTCGTGAATGGGAGTGAATAGGAGGTCGTGAAGGTGGATAGTTCAATTCTGATGTCTTATCCTGGAAAATCAATGTCTAAAATGTATCCTTTTCGACGTATACTTAAGGTTTTAATTGCATTTGAGTCTTTGTTTTTGCGGGTCTCGGTGTTGAACATGTGCAGGGTGTACCTGGAAGTACAATATTACACACTGAAGAGTGGCATGGTGGTTTTCAGTGCCGAAGCAAAGCCGTGCTAGGCAGCGGGAGCGCCGTGCAGGAAAGACGGCCACCGCCCACGTTGTTCTGGCGGGGGACTCCATGTTCCGCCAAACCCGCGTGACTCAGTGCTTGAGTACCCTGGAAAAGACCGTCCAGCGACAGGCATTTGCCTCTGAAAGAGTACACTTTGTACCGCAAAAACACAGCACTGCATTCCCGGGAAAATCATGCAGGGACAGAATGACCAGGCACGGCATCGTGAACGAGGTTGGAAGGATTTGCAAGAAATTTCCAAAAGACCAGGTGGTGTTGGCTCTTTGGATCGGGGGTAACGGTGTCTTCTCTCGGGACGGGGGGATTTCGTCTTCAGCAGAGGTCCAGCATGAGCTAGATGCTCACCGCTGTTTGACCGAGGAACTTTTGATGAAAAATTCCAACCTGGTTGTCCTTGTTCTCGGAGTTCTGCCTCGCCTAGCTGCGTGTGGTTTCGAAGAATGCAAGGAGTTTGTGGATGACGTGAACCAACGGATGAAGGCTGGCATAGATTCCATTGGTATATCTCCCAAGCGGGTTGTGTTTCACAGCATGGCAACTTTTTTCTTTAAAAAAACCAGAGCCTCTTTCACACTGATCGAGTGCATTTGCTTCCAAAGGGAACCCAGGAAGTGCTGAACAGGACCAGCTGCCTGCTTGATAGCGAAATTCCGCTCCAAAAGCTTGCGTTTTAAATTCTCACCGCTGATAACCCTTGGACACTCTGCTAGCCGCATACATGAGTGAGCGAATGAGGGGGGACCTAACTGAGTGAAAGGATAGGCGAGGAAGGGACTGAATGTCTGAATAGGTGAGTGAGTGAAGGCGTGGCTATACTCCGAGACGCTTGATGCGGAATGGAACTTATGACCTGTATTATTTTCCCTTTGTTCGACGGCTTGGTACACTATTCTCCCCGCCTAAATTGGCATGTGGTTTAGCCCCACCCCACTGGACGCTCTTATTTCGGGGGACCGCTTGCGGCTGCGGCGGACATGGCCCCCGCCAAGAGCAACCATCAACAGACAAAGGTTGGTAGCGACGGGAGTAAAAGTCTCGATTCATACGGAAATGTTAAAGGAAATGTTGTAACGTTATAACGTTATTTTAACTGAGATAGCCAAATTCTAAATTCATGCCGGAAAACCCGGGACTCAGTATGTCATTTGTCTTGAAACTCAAAATTTCCGTAGAGAAAAAGGTAAAAACCTACCTGAAATGGGCCCAAGCAGCCGGCAACACTTGTCAGCTGTTAGCGTGACGGCATGCTGACGTCACGGTGAGCTATCAATCAATTGAAACCCTTGAAGCATATTGAATACGGTAGCAGTTGTCAGCTCATGACGCCATCCACAGGCAGATGTTTATTTCTTACCCTAGAGGAGCATTTTAAATATTTAAATATTGCGCTTTTTGTACATTGTTGAGAGAAATCATGGACACTTCCATGATTTTTGGCTACAGCTATTCCTAATTACACTAAATTCCAGGATTCGACCAACGTGCCACATTCCCTTAAAAAAAATATGGAGCATGTCGGCAACCGGCTAATGCCGTCTATGTCGGCTAATGCCATATTCCGTGCTGTTACGTACACTCGGGGGCGCAACCAGAGCTTTGGTATGGGTCGGCACACCACCCTTGAGGGCTTCCCGGGAGAAAAATGACACTTTTTAACTAACCTAGAAACCTTACTTCATCTTAGTTTATATCATCTTTTGGAAACCTTGGTCGAAGAAAAAGGCAAATCAGGCCTTGACGGACAAAGAAAACTCGATGAAACCGGTAAAAAGGTATCACCGAAATGTCATGAAAGTAGCCAATACATGACCGCTTTGGATAGATTTAAGGAAAAATTAGCCAACTCATGCAAGTAATCAACAGCAAAGAAATCAGCGGGGCCTGTAATATCTGTCACTACGTGCAAACTAAGGAGTCGAAAATTCATTTCTTATGCTCACTGGTTTTGTCGTGACGAGCCAGCCCTAGTTGAACGCAGATTAAGTTCCGCGGCCCCCTGAGGGGCTGTGGGAGGAGGACTGGCATAGTTGCATTGGAAGAGTACATTTTTACTTCCCGAATAATTTGGGAGAAACCTTTATAACGCGTTTATAACGTTCCATATTTTCAAGGATCGGTCCCAGGGAGTGCAGAAAAGGCAAACAGGTGGTTTGGATGGTGATGGAGTGACAGGGCTGAAAATTTTGAAAAACTTTACTAAAAAGCTTTAAGCTTAAAAGCTTTACTACCAAGTGCTCAGGATTGTACTTTCTTGCTGTTAGACGTAGTAAATGTTCAGAAAACGTCCTTTTTACACGCATATTCGTACGTATACATCATGATGCAAACCTATGTTCTAAGTGAGTGACGGTTATGACGCTGGTGAAAAATGCACGTCAATAAATGTCCTGTTTTCCGAAAATAGTTTTCTCCGCAACACGTTTTAAGTCAAACCGCTGCAGTTAAATATCCGAGTTTACGAAATTCTCTAGTCTTATATTTCACAAGGCAGAAACGTTTGACCCTATAACGTTGCTAAACAGGACATTTTGCAAATAATATTCTTGAGAACAGGAAATTCAGGATACACTTAAAAATTCCGGCCGACTTCACAGGAAACACAAGAGCCAAGTCCACTGCACCGACTATGTCCCATGTTGGTTCAAACCTTACATTTCATGGGTGTCATCTTCGTGCTCTGTTTTAGACGAGGCTAAATTAAAGTGAATGTGGCACCTTGGTTGAATCGTGGAATTTAGTGAAATTAGGCGTACTTTTAGCCAGAAAAAATGAAACCACAATTGGTTCCTCTGAAAAATGTACAATTAGGTCAATAATTTATTTTTAAACATACTCTAGAAAAAGAAATATCAGCCTGTGGATGATGTCACGATCTGGCAACCACTACCATTCTTGAAACGTTTCAAGGGCTTCGATTGGCTGATGCTCTTCGTGACGTCAGCATATGTCGTCACAGCAGCAGCTCACAACAATGGCCGCCCGGCGACGGGCTGATGGGGGGCTGGTGTCAGGTAAGTTTTAGCTTTTTTCTACGGAAATGTCGAGTTCCAAGACAAATGAAATATGGAGTACCGGGTTTTCCGACCTGTTTTACAACTTGGCAATCTCAGTTAAAATCACGTGAAGGTGTCACATTCCGTTTAATCACAGTCAAAGAGCTCAATACCTCATGAAATATTATGGATACCGTCGTTATGGCAGCAATCGCTCGTGCACGCCACTGGTGCGTCATAGGCCAAGTAGCTCAGCCCCGCAGGGCCCGGTCATCCCCAGTTCAGGAAGGTCACTGACTGAACTGATCCCCAGATCACTGGGTTGGTCCCATACCATCGCGGCACGACAGGCCGGTCACGTTCCAGGTGGCGTAACCACCGGTTCCACTCTAGGTGGCGCCACCTGCCACCACACACAGCGTCGACGCCCCAGTCTCGTCTGTAAACAAGCAACCACACCTGGGCCCAGCAATGCTACGTTTGACCCTATAACGTTGCTGCTACCGGGTTGAGCATCACGAAAGTCTGGAATCTTACGTTTGTGATGACGCCGATGACGCTGGTGAAAATCACAAGTCGATATCTGGTCTGGTTTCCGAGAACGTTTTTCTCCGCAAGACGTTTTACGTTATAACGTTGCACCTAAGTGGACTACGATCATAAAATTCTGGAATCCTTCATTTTCAATGCCAATGACTATTTTAGTGGAAACCGCAAGTCGCTAGGTGCCCTGGTTGCGGAAAGCATTTTTCTCCGCAGAAAAATGTTCTAATCAAAAAAATTATACGTTTCAAATCAGTGCGGGAGGTGCGTGGGGTCTACGTTGAAGCCCATTCTAACGAGCTTACAATTGGTAGTAAGAAGTACCTCGAAAGATGTCAGCTAAAAACTTCCATGGTTTTCCATTTGTTTTAATTAGTTATGAGTGGCGCGAAATGCTAATGATGTTGTGATCTGTGGGTTATAGTAATAAACACAGTATGCACTCATAGTGGGTTCTCAGTCATCGCATGACAGGCAGACTTGTTGATGACTCAAAACATTTTGAGTCGCTCAACTCTGACTCTAATTCTGACTCGACTCGCTGTGTTGAAAATTGTGAGCCGACTCGACTCAACCGAAATTCAGAAGTGAGTCAACTCAACTCTGACTCAAATAAACATTGAGTCGGAGTCGACTCCGACTCAGAATGGTAGTCAAGTATGTACACAAAAAATGCAAATTTCCTTTAATATTACACAAATTTCAATACATTTATTCAAACAATTTAACATTTCTTTCCATAAAATGTCAATTGAAATACATTAATCCATGAAATAAATTATGTCTGCATAGGACTGAAGATAGGTGCTAAATGCGAAGATATGAGTGAGATGAAGGGCCTGAAGGCTTTTCATTTTGAAGGTATGTCCTTCATGAGTAGTCATACTTGAGGCAATAAGCGAGGTTTCAAACACAAAGAACAGGACTCAATATTAAACATTTGACATTTTGAGTAGCAATTCCTGCCCCAGTGCATTCTGAACAATCCTGTGACAAATTAAGCTTAGAAATACACACTAGGCCCTCGTTGAAGAACCGAACCTGTGCACCACCTCAATCAAAAACAAAACAATGGACGCTCGCGTTGTGCTCCCGATACAGCTGTGGTAAATACTACAGATGGCGCACTCAAGACATTACGCGTACCTAACCTCCGATGACACAAAAGGTGACGATTAGGGCAGTTGAATAACGATAAATAACAGTTCAAAAGTCACGTGACTTAAAAAACCTGAGAAAATCTGCATACGTTGCCCTCAGGCTACAAAGCAAAGCTAACATATTGTGGCGCACAATGATGCTTCACTGGCGTGGCGAACTCGGTCGGTATAGGGATGGTCCAGGCTCTCTTGCGAGAATCCGAGAGCTTTTGGTGCCAGGTGCTTTTTAAAAAATTACCCAAGACAAGGATTGAAACACGTGAGTCATAATTGTCATAACAAAGAACACGGCAATAATAGTTATATTGGTTCTATTGGTTGTGTCATAGGCAATACGATGATAAACCATCTTATGTACGCTGATGATTTGGTGGTCCTGTCTCCCTCTGCACGTGGGCTTCTAAACAAATGTGAACACTATGGCAATGAACATGACATTAAGTTTAATGCAGACAGAAGTGTGACCATGATATTTCGGCCTGACAAATGTTACAACAATGTTAAGTTTTCCTTAAATTTGAATGGTGAGCCCATAAAATCTGTTAAAAGTGTTAAATATTTAGGACATGTTATCTGCCCATGATCTAAAAGACAATATGGATATAAAGTGGGAAAGGCAGCAAACCTATGCACAAGGCAATATGCTTATTAAACTTTTCCATATGTGCTCTGTCAATGTCAAATTGAAATTGTTTAATACTTACTGTTCACCCATTTACCGTGCGCAGCTGTGGTGGCAGTATGATAGCATTTCAATGCGAGGTTTCTTTGTCGCATATCACACAATGTTAAAGACTTCTTGGCCTTTCAAAATTTGATCGCAATGGTGAAACATGCTTGACTTATAATGTATTAGGATGTGCGGCTGTAATTTGAAAACATATCTATCGCTTTAAGCGGAGACTTGCTGTTTCCAATAATGCATATTTGAACAGCGTGTTAAAAAGTGACCTGGTGTTCAAATCCAGAATTTGGAGACATTGGAATGATGAGCTATATGTATATGGCCTGTATAAATTGTAGGTGTGGAAGATGTTTGTAGTTTTGGTTAGGATCTGATGTTTCTGCTGTTATAATATGGAACGGTACCCACTTACTGAGTCCGAAATAAAATACCTGTCTGTCTGTCTGTCTGTCTGTCTACTAGCGCATTCGTTACATTTCTTGACGTCATTTATCTCGGGTATTTTTCAAGGCCAGTAGGTATTTTCTGAAAAAAAATGTCTGCCACCAAAAGCTCTCGGATTTTTGCATCCCCTATGTCGCGTGGCGCGCATAGGGTTGCAGGGGGTGCTGCAGTGCTATGTTGTGCGGGCAGTGGGCGGCGCTAAATAGATAAATGATAATCAACATAATTTAAAGAGTGGTGGCTTGTGAGAGACTTGCTGTGTAGGGAATGCCAGAGATAGGACTGAGTTTTACTTTCCGTATACAGAGAACAGTGGGTACAGTGCTGTGTCGTCGGTGTTTATATTATCTACCAGAGGATGTCTTCAAACCATGACAAATCAAGAAAGTACTTTTAAAAAGCAGCTAATTGAAGCTTTCAGTTTCGGTTTTGACCCATTTCAAGGTTTATGTGCAAAATAAGATTTTTCTTACCCTTTATCTGGCGCTTATATTACTTAGTTTTTTTAGTGTTTTCAGTTAACCAAAGGAAGAAAACAGAACATATAGATGTGGCTTCCTAAGCGTGAATTATTGCATGCTTAGGACTTTTATGGTGCGCGTGCAGCTCCAAAGTCGAAAAGTATAAATGTGTGCTAAATCACATTTGTATGTATGATTTTGCATGCTATTGCTAACATTAAATGGAAAATACTAGGAAGTGTGTGTGCTTTTGAAACTCTATATTTTGCACAACCTTTTTTTGTTAATGACTGATGCCAGGATGGGTGTAGTGTTGATATGAATAATAGTAAGTTCCCTATTATTAGCAAATTGCAATATGAAATCCTTCAAAATTATTTGCAAACATTTCTAAAATGTCAGCCATGTGATCACATATGTTAAGAAAAAAGTGCTCAGTCGACTCAACTCCTGGCTCACAGCTTAGAGGCTGACTCTGATTCTGACTCGACTCAAGTAGTCGAGCAGTTGAGTCGACTCAGACTCAACCCAAATCTGGAATAAATCAAATAAAATCAAATAACTGCATCGGAGGTCGACAAAGCCAAGAGCGCGTCATTGGAATCAAGCTTCACCACTTTACTGCGAGAATAATTAAGTTGCGTTAGTATGACACTCGGCGATTACGCTGACACAAAAGTCCCATATAGCATGTTTGATTATGCCGTGGCATTTATTTGCAGGCAGAGCCTGTCGAGATCTACCCAGTCTGAAGATTTCGGCGAGGATTCCAACAGGACGTTACGCAAGACTCCTTCAAGATACCGTGCTGGATATCATGCAGAACCGCACAGGATACCGTGCGAGATCATGTACGGCAACGTGAAGTCCTTGCTGAAGAACCCAGTGACATGTGATAGTTATTCTTGATGTTAAAATTGTGTGTAAATAAATCACTTCGTGTTTCTGTCTTCTTTTTAGTATTGACCAAGATTATGAGTGGATGAACGATTCCTATGATGAAAAATCCTTTAGGAAGGGCAAAAGAATCCTATAGCAGGGGGAAATAAAAGCTGATTTGCGCCGAGAAACCACGGCGTAAATTTTGGAATATCTGGCCAAATGCGTAAGTTTTCCGTCCCAGAAAACAACGAAAAGTTACGGACAGAGCAGAGCGGCGGCATCGCCATCAAAACATTCAGGGGGAACCAGTTGAAGTCCTCTACGTTTCCCCTACACTTCTGGGTATAAAGCGTGCAAAAATCCGTAGCGTAAGATGCGGCTTCTTTGAAATCGTGGGTAACTTTCAACAGTGTAAAATATTTATGAAAATGCTATTTGATTCAGGAATGGTTCTGTGAAAAGTGGCAGAACTGTCAAGGAATAATAAATCATGTAGAGGCAGCGTGAACTTACTTCATATTTACGATAGTGCGTAAAAAATTCCACGGGTTTCTTACGCTGCGTAAATTGTTTGTATGGCACACGGCAGAAAGTTCAAAATTTTCTGAAAGCCCACTACGTAAGAATTCGTACCCTACCCAAGTATTATTATGGGACTGGATAAAATCCCATCTGATTTGTAAATGATTCCTATACGAATCATAAAATAATCCTATGCAGATTCCCTATAGGATACCAAAGAAAATCCTATAGGACGGAAGGAAATTCCATCGGATTTGCATAGGATTCCTATGCGAATGGCAAAGGAATCCTATGCAAAGGTCAAAAGAATCCTATCCAATTATCCTATAGGATAATTGGATAGAATTCCTATCCAATTATCCTATACGACAGGAAGAAATCGTGTAGGACATGAAAATCCTATGCATAGGACTGCATAGGATAGTATACAAATCTTCACAGTCCGCATAGGATTCGTATACGATTCCGCATAGGAATATTATACGAATCCGCATAGGATTCCCATTCGAAATCCTATAGGATTTGTGTACGAAACCGTATAGGAATCCTATGCCTTTTCGTATGCGAATCCTATGCAGTCCCATACATAAGATTTGCATAGGATCCTATGCGATTTTCCGAACAAAAATTCTATAGGATCCTATAAAACTTTTTGACTAAGGCCAGCGGAAAATCCCATGCTCCGTAACCACAGCAGCTAGCCACTCGCTGTTCTCTTCAATCGAATCGGCGTGGTCTCAAACGGGGTATTCTTGAGTTTCATTTTGATCTCTCCTTAAATACCAACGTTATAACGTTCCAAGTTAATTTTTGGCCTGCGGAGAAACCCATGCTCCGTAACCACAGCAGCTAGCGACTTGCTGTTTCCCACCAATAAAACCGGCGTGGTCTCCAACGGGATATTCTTGAGTTCTGATCCCTCCATAAATGCCAACGTTATTAAGTTAAATATTAATTTTTTGCCTACGGAGAAACCCATGCTCCGTAACCACAGCAGCTAACGTTTAACGTTATAACGTTGGTATTTATGGAGGGATCGAAATATAACTCACGAATACCCCATTTGAGACCACGCCGATTGGATTGGTGAAAACAGCGAGTCGCTAGCTGCTGTGGTTACGGAGCATGGGTTTCTCCGCAGGCCAAAAATTAACGTTTAACGTTATAACGTTGGTATTTATGGAAGGATCAAAATTAAAAAAAATACCCCGTTACCCAGAGTAGTGCGTTTCAGAGTTTTCTTGAGTCGACTAAGCTCAACTCAAGTGCTGAGAGCGGTTGACTCAACTCCGACTCAACTCATGCTCAAGAGATCAGTGAGTCGAATCGACTCCGGCTTAAAGTTAAATTCATCCGACTCAACTCTGACTCACCTCACGACTCAACTCAAATCAAACTTCGACTCGTTTTCCAAATAAAATAAAGGAAAAATGCATAAATAATAAAAAATTAACAAATAAATCAATAAACCAGTATAACACAAGCTGTTCAGGACGTCCTAGAGGAAACTGAAGATCAATAGAAGTAAAATTAATTAATTGGTGTTCAAACATAGCTGAACAATTAGCCAGCAACCATGGATAGCTTTTTTTAATTCTTCCAGACTGTCAACGCCAAAAAAAGCTACCACAACATGGTGCAATGATTTCTAAAAGGACAACTGCATGTTAAACTAGGTACATGGAATCAATAGGGACCTACAATGGCTAATCCATATGGTCAGAAAAGGTCCAAGCTAAAAACATGATCTAAACTGCATTTGCAGGGATGATACCGGTATTGCTTTTTTCTGTTAAAGAACGGTGCTACGTAATTTTTCTAAATGAAACATCCCTATGCCATGAGTGTAATGAAAATTTAGGCAATAATTACAAGAGTACCTAGTCGCAATTGCAAATTCTAAGAACTAGAGCAAACCCTACGAAATATTATACCATATATGGCAAACGACAAAAGAAATGGAAATTTATCAACGTGTTGGATTTAAATATATTCATATTTTAAGCCCCACCCAATTTTCAGCTTGAGAGCCTCCAATACAGTACATACCTATTGCTCTTCAAAATGGGAGCACGGTGTCATAGAAAATTGCTCATGCTTTCCAAATAAATAAAATACAGACGCCATGCAAGGGCCTCTGATCAGGCAAAAGCAGTAGCATGAAATTAGTCCTCTGATTCTTGCAATAAAGGCTTCTGAATATTTTTTGTCAAATCAGAGGTAAATCTTTTCTGAGCTAAGGCAATATCTGCTTTTAATAGGGAAAATGAATAATGCACCTGCAGACGGCGCACTTAAGCCAAAATAAACAATGTCATATGCAGTGGCGGATCTAGCCGGTTGGTTTGGGAGGGGCAAACCAAAGTCGAAAAGCAAAAAGCAAAAAAAACAAACAAACAAAAACGTCGCGAAGTGAAACATTGCGTTACAATATGCCTTTTCCGTAGGATTTTGGGAACTGGAGACGAAAAGCAAAAATATAAAAAAATAAAAATAAAAATAAAACGTCACGGGGTGAAAAATATGGACTCAAGATACTTTTTTCCTATCCAAGCCCCAATATTTACGCTGAACTTCACTAATTCTGTTCGAAGTTGAGAGTTGAAGCACCAAAATCTTGCTTACAAGCTAAAAAGGAGTCGGGGGAAAAAGGAGGTCGATCGCTTTGGGGGGGCAAAAACATAGTTTTGCCCCGAGCTTTTCCGTTTGGGGGGCAATTGCCTTTGATGCCCCACCCTGGATCCGCCACTGGTCATATGTAGTTGTAAATCACTTTGTGAAATATCCCCTAATGTTTACATCAATTGCCCTGGAGCTACCCAAGCTTGAGCCTATAGTTACAATTTGCTCTTCAAAGTCAGCAATAGCGCACACTATTCTTCTTCTCAGGCAACGACGACTGACCGCAACCAGCGACGACGCGTGTTGTTGCAGTGTCTGAAGTAAAGAAGTAATGCCAAATAATGAAGATAAAAAGTTTTGGAAAGATTTGAAATGTATTTTGTCGCGCGTTCCACCCCTTCAAATGTTTAAAGAAGATGTGGCATCTTGGTCGAATCCTGGAATTTAGTGAAATTAGGCGTATTTTTAGCCAAAAATAATGAAACCTCTCATGATTTCTCTAAAAAATGTTCAATAAGCTCAATATTTTGTTTTTATAAATACTCCTCTAGGAAAATAAATATCTGCCTGAGGATGATGTCATGATCTGGCAACCACTACCATACTTGAAATGCTTCAAGGGCTTCGATTGGCTGATGCTCATCTTGACGTCAGCATATGTCGTCACACCAGCAGCTCACAACAAAGGCCGACCGGCGAGGGGTTGATGAGGGGTTGGTGTCAGGTAGGTTTTAGCTTTTTTTCTACGGAAATATCAAGTTCCAAGACAAATGATATACGGAGTACAGGGTTTTCAGACTTGCTTTACAACTTGGCTATCTCAGTTAAAATCACGTTATGAAGGTGCCACATTCCCTTTTAACATCGTGTTTACCTGTTGAGCCAACTTTTTTCGTCAACTCATTTGGCTCACTGTCTTCACAACTCAACTCAAATAATTGACGTGGTGAGAACCGACTCAGCTCAACTCACTTGTCTAATTTTTTCTACTCAACTCAACACTGAGTTGAATGAGTCAGAATTTGAGTTAAACTCCGACTCTGACTCATAAGTCGCACAACTCTGTTGAGACCACGCCGATTCGATTGGTGAAAACAGCGAGTCGCTAGCTGCTGTGGTTACGGAGCATGGGTTTCTCCGCAGGCCAAAAATTAACGTTTAATGTTATAACGTTGGTATTTATGGATTGATCTAAATGAAACTGGCAAAACTTCAGTTGGGCGCAAAATCCTATCGGTGGGCGCCGATTTTCGCATCCTGGGAGGTGGGTGGGAAGCAATATTTCAGGGGGGCGCCGTGACCATTTCAGGGGTCGCCGAGGGTCGACCGGGGGGCACGTGCCCCCTCCTGGATCCGCCAATGGCCGCCATTCATATTTCAGGGGAACTGAAATATTAAAATAATTCGGTACACATAAGCCTTCATTCCTTTAAAGCTGTCTGAAATTCCAGTTTGAATCTACAATCGAAAATGCGTTTCCAATTATGGAATAAGCGTTTCCAAATATGGGTCATTGTTCCCAGTGTTGGGAACGTAACCACTCTTGGGAACGCTGACCAGTTTTCCCCCACTGGGTTGAAGCAATATTATTGAATATTTTGGAAACGGAAAAAATGTTGTTGAAAATTTTGTAGGGCGTGCTGCAGTCATTCGAGTGATACACTTTACTTAGTTGGCAGTTATTGATCGCCTTGTTGTAAAAATCAACCAAATTTTGACAGATTTCTTGAAAAACTGTTTTTATTCCTCCAGAGTTTCCCACCCCCTCCCTAACGGTGCTCCCGCGTCCGCCCCTGGTCCTAGCCTGATCGCCTCTCCCGTGGAAACCAAGCCAAAAGGGGCGCAGCCAGAGCATTGGTGCTTTGGTATGGGGGCACACCAACATTGAGGGGCACCCCGGGAGAAAAAGGGCACTTTTCAACGTAGCCTAAAAAGACTTTGTATTTTTATATCATTTTTGGGCACCTTCGGTTCAAGAAAAATACAAATCAAGCATTGACGGAGAAGGAAAACTCGATAAAACCGAAAAAAGTATCATCAAAATATCTTGGAAGTAGCCAAGACACGACTGTTCTGGATAGATTTAAGAACAAATCAGGAAACTCATGCAAGTACTTAACATCAAAGAAATTAGCGGAGCCTGTGAAATCTGTCACCATGTGCAAGCTAAGACATCTTGGAGTCAAAAATTGCTTTGTTATGCCCACTGGTTATGTCGTTACGAGTGAGCCCTGGTTGAACGCGGATTGAGTTACTCGCCTCCCACAGTGGCCGTGGGAGGAGTGGCATAGTATCTTTGGAAGAATAAAATTTGTACTGCCGGAATAATTTGGGATACCTTTTGAAGGCGTTTATAAAGTTCCATATTTTCAAGGATCAGTCCCAGTTAAGAGTAAAGAAAAGTGAACAGGCCGGTGGTTTGGATGGGGATGGTGTGATAGGGCTGAAAATTGTGAAAACTAGTTCATTTAAATTAATTAGTAGAAATCCTGGTTTGGGGGACTGAACTCTGAGCTCAGGGCAGATGCCTTTTTATCATCCCTCCCCAGAATCCACGAGTATAATAAACAGTTTATATAACCAGGGGTGCCTAGGCATCACAAGCCGTTTTAGTGATGTCTCATTCCTCGTTAGCTCCATTTTACAAGGGGAGTTTCCATTGTGTTCTTATTCCCCATCTATTCAAGACCAGCTCTGGAGCCCCCTAATGTGGACCAGAGCCCTCCAGAGCAGCTTCCCCCATCCCCCCAGTTGTGCCTCCAGGGAATAGGCTAGCTCAGTGACCCCGCCCCGCGATGATGGGAGTGGGCCTTGTGTTCTTATTTTCTGTCTATTTAAGACCAGCTCAGGGGGTCCCTGATGTAGATTAGGGCCCCCAGAGCAGCTCAGGCCTAGGGAGGCATGCGATCAGGCCAGGGGGCCAGACCAGCTCAAGGGGCACTTAAACAGCTGATATAGGGCACCAGGCAAGCTAGGAGGCATCATACTAACTCAGAGCATTAGATAGATTCAAGAGGCACCAGATTGACTCAGGGGGCACCAGATTAGCTTAGAGGGCACGTGACCAGCTCAGCAGGCACCGGATGAGCTCAAGGGGCACCAAATAAGCTCCGCCCGTACGATTATTGGCGACGATGAGGCATTAGCTGGAAACGGATTACGTGCCCATGCTCTCAGGGGGGAATAAAAGTTGATTTGCGCTGATAAACCAAGGCGTAAAATTTGGGAGCTCCAGCCATTTGCGTAAATTTTCCATCCCAGAACACATAATGTAAAGATGCGTACAGAACAGAGTGGCGGCATGGCCTTAAAAACACTCAGGGCGAACCACTCGAAGTCCCCTACGTTTCCCCAAGACTTTTGGGTGTAAAGTAAGCAAAAATCTGCAACGTAAGATGGGACTATTTTGAAATCGTGGGTAACTTCCAATAGTGTGAAGGATTGATGAAAATATGATTTGATTCGGGAATGTTTCCTTGGAAAGGGTTACAGAATTGTCAAGGAAAATAGATCTACAAGCAAAGTGTATTTACTTGATATTTACGAAAATGCGTAAAAATTCCAAATATTTTTATGCTGCGTAAATTTTCTAGTATGGCGCACGGCGGAAAATCGATAAATGTCTGAAAGTCCACCACGTAAGAATTCGTCCGTACCCAAGTATTATTTTCCCCTGCATACTCTAACCGGGTGCTTGAAAAGGCGACAGCATGCCTTAGCTGACCAAAAAAGGCACTAAACTGTCAAACAATAGTTTTTATCGCTAAATGCAGTCTAGTTGCATCTAAGTTGAACGGCGTAGGACACTAAATTTCGAGCGGCATGGCCCAAATGGGGTACACCGCCTAGCGATCAAAGGGCACTCCGGCACCGATGGTGGGCACGTGCCCCCTGTGCCCCCCTCCCCTGGTTGCGCCACTGCAAAAAAGCAGGTCAAGAAAGAGACGTGATGAGAAAGTAAACACTATCAAATAGAAAAAACGCACGAACTAATGAGCGAAAAAACGAGAGGTGAAAAAGTGAAAAACGTAGTTAAAAGGAAAAGTTCTAAAACAGCAAATAAAAAAACGAAGAACACAAATCCGAAAAGTGTAGCTCCTTCACATCAACGAGTCAACCTTATCACAGCAGTAAAGCTAACTCCAGTCTGCTTGGAACTTACTTGATAGATGTACTGGCAGCGCCGTTTCGTATGAAGATGACTAAGTGACTTTCAGTTATCTCTTATTTCGACACCGCGCCCGCCGTCCTTGTAGCTTGTCCTCCTATGGTAAAATGCACACTACCTATCAACATAAAGCATCTTAGATTCACTCACGAAAATAATATAGTCCCACCCCGATTTGTACATAACAATCTCTCCGCAACACCTTATCACGCGCAGCTGACTCCACCCCGCCACGCTACTTCCGTTCACGGTTATATGCACTTTTGATTCCACTAGGATCTGCCACAACACGCACCATGTTTCTCCTAATGTGTCTTGCTTCTCCGTCACGCTGACGCTGAGCTGCGCAGGAAGGTGAACTTTTCCCCGCCCAATGTCACGCCTTGCCGCCGTATGAATCAACCGCGCATGCGCTGCGCAAGATCGCGCCGCCCGCTCTTCCCGCCCTTCCCGCGAATGCAACAAAGGTCCTAATTAGAGATGCTAGAAAATATATCAAAATCCCACATCTGGGTTGTTACGGGGCAGGCTGTCACAACTTGTGCTGCGTCCCCAGCCAGCGTAGACAGCATGGGGAGGGATTTGTGAAAATGTTCATGGGCATCGGCAGATTCAGGGTGAAGTAGGTACCCGCTCCCCCATAGGTAGATCCAGGATTTCCGATGGGGGGAGGGGCACCTTCCCGGGAGCGCCATCCAGACCAGGGGGCGTCACTTTTGACTTGACCGGTAAAACCTTTTAGGTGGCCGCCAAATCTTATCGGTGGGTGCAGATTTTCGCATCCTGGGGGTGGGGGAAGGGACATTTCAGAGGGGCGCTATCGACTTTTCAGGAGGGCGCCGTGACCACTTCAGGGCATAGGCGGATCCAGGATTGCCGATCGGAGGAGGCACCTTCCCGGGGGCGCCATCCGGACCAGGGGGCGCCACTTATGACCGGCAAAACCTATCAGGTGGGCGCCAAATCCTATCGGTGGGCGCCCACTTTCGCATCCTCGGGGGTGGGAAGCGACATTTCAGGGGGGCGCCATCGACCTTTCAGGGGGCGCCGAGGGTCGATCGGGGGGGCACGTGCCCCCTTGCCCCTGGATCCGCCTATGCTTCAGGGGGCGCCGAGGCCTCGGATCGACCCTCGCGAGGGTCGATCGGGGGGCAGTGTCCGCCTTTGCCCTCCTGGATCTGCCTATGCCTCCCCCTCATACACAGATCCAGTGGAGCAAGCAGGGGCAGGTGCCCCCCCAATCGCCCCTTAGCGGCCCCTGAAACGGTCCCGGTGCACCCTGAAAGGTCGATGGCGCCCCCTGAAATGTCGCTTCCCATTCCCCCACCCCCGCCCAGGATGCGAAAATTGGGGCCTACCGATGGGATTTTACGCCCACCTGTCAGGTTTTGCCCGTCAAAGTAGCGCCCCCTGCAGGCGCGCACCCAGGATTTTTCGTTTGCTGGGGGACCAGCTGACGAAGGGGGATGGCAGGCTGATGGGGGTGGCATACTTGACAGGGGCGACAGGTTTCTGGAGGGGAAAATTGGCCGGAGAGGGTACTTATCACTTAAAAAATATTATGCAAAAGGCGACCTTGGGCTACTGTTATTTAGACCCTGACAGGGGCGTAGCCAGGATTTCGCTCGAGGGGGCGGCTGTCCCTGCCGCACCCCCTTGGCTACGCCCCTGGACCCTGAGGCGGCAGTTCGTGCAAAGGATTTATTTTGAGAGGGCGCGGCCCATCAGGGACAGAGATCGAGCCTTGTATAGCAAAGAAGCGGCCAGTTCTATAAGCGAGGGGCGAGATGCAAGGAACTGGGCTGATAGTCAAATTGGGGAAAAACAAAATTTAACGGCATGAGGCGCATGCCACACGCATGATTTTTTCCCTGGCGAGAGGGCGGCAGTTTCGGAACAGGGGTGCCTTGAATCACATATTGGGCGAATGTTTCAACGCAGGGGCGGCACGCTATGGACAGGGGTGGCAAGGTGAGAGTAAAACTGGTACTAAAAGCCAGATCAAGGCTCATTTCTGCCCTCGATGGCCACCTGTGGCTGTCAATTTTCACTAAAACGCATTTCGGGCACCGAAGGCGCCCGACATGGGCGGGGGGCGGCACTTTGGAGTCAAAGCGTTTAGGGGCCGGGCCCTCTGCCCCCTTGGGTGCGCTATTGCCCCCTGGTCCGGATGGCTCCCCGGGAAGGTGCCCCCCGATCAGCAATCCTGGATGTGTCTATGCTCCCCTGATGGACCATCAGTGCCCCTGAAATTGTCACGATGCTTCCTGAAAGATCAATACCACCTCTTGATGAAAGTTCGCTTCTCCCTATAGCGGTAGCACCCATCAGGATGCAGATATCTTCGCTCCCACGATAGGATTTGGCGCCCAAAGTGGCGCCCCTTGTTTGGCATTGCGCCCCACAACCATGTACCCCTTTCTGATTGAAAATCCTGGACCGCCCATGATCATGCATTCCTAAATTTGGAACAGCGCTAGTAGGCAGCATGCCAATACGGATAATCGGCATCATGCATGTCGGAAAAGGGGCGGGGCTCCCACTTTTCATCGATCAATTTCCTGATCTCTCGGTCGTTTTGGAAGAAAACGGAAAAAATTATCAGCTAGTGTGAAAGGCATCAGTCAGCCCAAATTCGATGCACTTTTGGTGCTGTAGGTAAAAATTCGTTGTCAACATTGAATAGTGAAGATTGAATGGCTCTGAAACTCCTCTCACTTTTATGCATTCACGTACTCTATTACCTTGACTTTTATGCCGGGCGCCTAGAGCGTCGCTCAAAGGAAAATCTGGGATTGCCAATGGGGGGGGAGGGCACCTTCCGGGGGGGGCGCCATCCATACTAGGAGGCACCATTTTTTGACCGGTAAAACCTTTCAGGTGGGCACAAAATCCCATCCGTGGGCGCTGTTTTGTGCATCCTAGGGGAGCGACATTTCAGAGAGGGCCATCGACCTTTCAGGGCACTAGCGTATCAAGAGGGGGAGGGGCAGGGGCCATGGCCCACCCAAAATGGAAAAATTTAGGCCTCGAAAACACTACGTCTTTACGATTATCCCCGAGTTGCCCCCAAATGGCGCCCTGCGTCCGCCAGTGTTTGAGGGGGCGCCGTTACCATTTCAAGGGGCGCTGATGGTCCATCGGGGTGGCATTCGCCCCCTTTGCCCCCTAGATCCGCCAATGGCGTCACCACAGGATTTTTATTGTAGGAGACGGATCCAATGGGGCGGGGAGGGGACGGGACGCAGAGTTGGATCATATTGGCTATCTTTGAAAATGCTGCCGATACGTTTCCCCACTTTGCCGGATGCAGGCCAATGGTTTAAGGGGGCTGGGCAACGGGATCCAAGGTCATGAAAAACATGGTTTTCTAAGAAAATTTGAGGAAAATCCCGAAGAATCGGGGGCATTGAGGGGAAATGCCGCCTCCTCCCTAATTTCGCCAGTGGGTTCATAAACAATACAATTTGGGAAACCTATCTGTGCAGGTTTGCGCAGATAAATAGTCGTCTATAAATTGTAAAGCGATTATTCTGATGATTTTTACTCCCCGTCTCCCATGACATGCTTTGTAACATAGACGGATGCAGGGGGCAAAGGGTGGCAGATGCCCCCATCGACCCTCGGTGCCCCATAAAATGGTCACGGGGTTTCCCTGAAAGGTCGATGACACCCCCTGAAATGTCGCTTCCCACTCCCCCTAAGGATGCGAACATCAACGGCCACTGATAGGATCTGAGGCCCACAGGATAGTTTTCTCAGGCCAAAGGTGGTGCCCCTGGTCCGGTTGGCGCCCCTGTGTTGGTGCCCCCCGCTCCAATTGGCAAGTCTGGATCATCCTATGCTTCGTAACGCTCCCACAAAACCTTTCAAAATTCAAGCAACGATTGACTGTAATTATTAATCTGTATATAGCGTAGAATCCATATCAAGATTCTCCAGTGGATGCCCGGCAGATACTGTCCTCTATGACAAAGCACAGCGATGGTGCTGTCCTCTACACCAGAGCAACGAGAGTGCTGCTCTCCGTGGGTTGCTGACAAATGCACGTAACGAGAAAGTACCAGGCATGGGTGGAGATCCGGGGGGAGGGGGCTTGGGAGGGTCAGGACACCTTAGATGTTGGGTCTCCCAATAGCTTTGTATAGGGCTTGTATTGTCGTGCCAGCGTGAATCTATCCAGGGCACCCTTGGGTCGAGAAGAGTTATCCTGCCTTGCAAGTAGGCTAGAATGTTCAAATGGAAAATATATGTGTGGAAAAAGTTAACACGATATCAAGATCATAAGGCAACATTTTCGTAAAGGAAAAATTATGAAAGATGTAGTTCTCACGGTATAAAGTACGTAAGGGAAAATATTCGTTATGGAAAAAGTACTTAGGGATAAAGTTCGTGCGATATGAAGTATGTAAAGTAAAATGTAAGTAATGGGAAAATTAGGTAAAGCAAACAGTTTGTAAGGTATAAAATGTGTAATGTAAAAGGAAACACCATAGACTGGTGCGGAAGCTCACCCTTTGGTTGGGCAACGCCACCCCAGCCACCGGCAGACCAAGTAGGGACCGATGGGGTTCTAGTAAGCAATATTACCCATTGCTCGATCTGTTACAAGCTAAATTAAACTGCTGCGTGATATCCCACATGAATTTTTTAAGTCAGAAGAGTAAAATAGAGGGGCAGGATTGCATATTACGTTCAGATGTAAAGTCTTACACCTGAAGATGGTGCAGGACCGAAACGTCGTATTTTACCTTCCCTGAGTCTTTAGCTCTTTTGTATTCTTATTCGCGCTGTTCTTCGCCTTTTTGTGTCCTTTGGAGCTTTAGATCGCATACACAGTTTTAGTTTTTGCACAGAATTTTGGTTTGTACATCGAGTTTGGTGCTTTTGAGAAGCATTTTAGTTCATTTTTACTTGGCCACCTATCATACGTGCTTTTACATCCATTTTAGGCCCTTTCGGGTTTTTTTTGCTCATTTTACTTCCACGGTATTTCTGCAAGGATCTGTTGTAGGCTTTAAACCATATTGTTTAGTTTCTTTGACCAACTATCCTTCGAAAGTCTTATATTTTGATCTAGGTGTGGTGTTTTTCTTTTTCTTTGAAGAATCGTCCATGGTTTTTTATTTTTTAAGTTTTTTTTCTGGAGTTTTGAGGTTTTTCTCCCACCAGACGCTGTTTACTTTACAATTCTATCATCTAAGGCCTAAGGTCATTTCCCTTGACATATGCAAACAAACTTTGGCACAATGAGAGAGTAAGCTCCAGTTTTTAATGCGACACTATTTAGTCGGTCTACTGGAATCCTGAGTGTAAAATTGAGCAAACTAACCCGGTACCACCTGGGCTTTTCGTACCCACCACCACCTGGGCCGGGGCTGGGTGTCCGATCTGACCCCCTACAATTTCAGGGACCGGCAGTGATTCGGAAAAATGAAACGGCACTGGAAGCGCCTTACCGCTTTCTGCTTTGAAGCCGAGCTTGAACCATATTCGTTTACCCGTGGCGTCACAGAGGGGCAACATTTAGGCTGTTTAGGAAATGCATTACAACTCGGGAACCATATCACCATCTTTGGAGTTTTAGGGCGCACCGACAGCTCAGGCTATATAGCACCCATGCGGGATCCATTGCACCTAAAACAGTCATAACCAGGGGTGTAATTTTCTATCTCTTTGGGGGTGCCCGAGCACCCCCAATCCTAATTCAAGCACCCCCAATTATGTGCTGAGCACCCCCAATACATGTGCCGCCCCTGGCTTATCACCGCTACCCTGAAGAGTGTCACCCTATCTCATCACTGCCACCCTGATTCGTGCCGCCCCTGTCAAGTTTTTCCCGTTCCGGGATTCATTACTTCCACTCTGATTGGTTCCACCTCTAGCTAATCAATGCCACCTGACTTATCATTTCCCCCTGATTTATGACGCCGCATCATTGCCACCCCCGTCTGATCAATGTCGCCAAAAATTAATCACTGCCGCCCCCCCTCCGGATGAGTACTGCCGCCTTTTGTTTCATCACTGATCAGCTGGCTGATCACTGACACTGCCGCCTTAATTCATGTCGCCCCTGGCGAAAAAAACCGGTTTATTTCAACATCCATATACTTGCCCCTCCTGGTTAGTTACTGTCGCTCACCGAATTATCACTGCCGCCCCTCGTTTACCACTGCCGCCCGTGGCTGATCATTGCCGCCGCCTTACTGATAAATGCCGCCCCTTGACTGCTAACTGCCGCCCCTGGCGGATGACTGCCGCCCCTGGTGGATAACTGCCGCCCCTGGCCGATCAATGCCGCCCCCTGGCAGATCACTGCCGCCCACTGACTGATAACTGCCGCCCCTGACTCATCACTACCACCCCCTGGCTAATCACTGGCGCCCCCTGACTGATAACTGCCGACCCTTGGCTGATCACTGCCGCCCCTGGCTGATCACTGCCGCCTCTCTGACTGATCACTGCCGCCCCTTGACTGATCACTGCCGTCCCTGGCTGTTCATTGCCGCCCCTGGGCCGATCATTGCCGCCCTCTGACTGCAAACTGCTGGCTCTTGACTGATAACTGCCGCCCCTTGACTGATAACTGCTGCCCCTTGGATGCTAACTGCTGCCCCTGGTTGACTCCTGCCGCCATCTGACTGATTATTGCCGCCCTTGGCTGCTAACTGCCGCCCCTGGCTGACCACTACCACCCCCTGGCTGATCGTTGCCGCCCCTGACTGAAAACTGCCAGCTCTTGGCTGATAACTGCCGTCCCTGGCGGATCACTGCCGCCCCTTGACTGATAACTGCCGCCCCTTGGCTGTTAACTGTCGCCCCTGGCTGATCACTGCCGCCCCCGGCGGATTGATAAATGCCACCCCCCTGGCTGATAACTGTTGCCCCTGGCTGATAGCTGCCTCCCCTTGACTGATAAATTCCGCCCCTTGGCTGCCAACTGCCGCCCCTGGCTTATCACTGCCGCACCTTGGTTGATAATTGCCACCCCTGGCTAATCCCTGCCGCCCCCTGACTGATAACTGCGGCCCCCTGGCGGATAACTGCCGCCCTAACTGATATCTGCTGCCCCTGGTTCATCACTGCCGTCTCCCCGGGCAGTGAGCATCCTGGGGATATCTGGGCAGTGAGCATTGTGGGGGAAAATCCTTCGGTGGATATCACTAACATCATGTTATATGGAATGTTAGTTTTAATATCGTATATTCACCCTAGTAGTCTTTCAGGTTTTACATAACGTCAAGTTTCATGTTACCTATAGTCTCTGACTTTAGTATACCATGTGAAATTGTCTGTATCATTTTTTCAGCATTTGTATTTCATCTCATTTTTTATATGTTTTTATCATCTTCTGATACAACTTTCACAACCTGACCTGTTTTACCACCTGGCTTGTTAAAATTCGTGCGGAAATGTCCTATTTGCGTATTTTATTTAGTGTTATGGGCGCCGTATGACCCTAGATGTCGGCGCGCTCTAAAACCTCAAGTATGATGATGGACCGTCTCACGGCTGATCACTGCCACCCCTGGTTCATCACTGCCGCCCGAATTCATCTCGCCTCTGGCTCGTTGATGCTGTCCTTGGCATATTTTGACCAAAATGCACGCCGCCCGCCTCATCGCTGCCGCCCCTGGTTCATCACTGCCGCCCCCTGGCTGATCACTGTCTCCCCTGGTTCATAACTGCCGCCCAGATTAATCATTGCTGCCTTGGTTCACGCCGCCCCTGGCTGATCAATGCTGTCCCTGTTTTTTATTAACCCATATATGAGCGGCCTCTGGTTAGACACTTCCTCCCTCGAATCTTCACTGCCGCCCCCGGCTGATCACTGCCGCCCCTGGTTTATCACTGCCGAGGAGACCAGTCTGGCCATGGCCCCCAAAACCGGTCAAACTTAAGCCCTGCTGTAGGCACAGTTTTGTCAGGAGGAATCTCTAACACCCCTCCAGAAAGCAAGCAGCAGCCCACAATCGTCTAATCGTTATCTGTTTGTCTATTGGATGAATTCTCTGAGCCGAGTAAATGATAGAATGCTGCTGCCGTGCTTTTACTCTTTTAGTGTCAGCCAGCGGCTAATTTTGTTATCTCTTTGAGGCGTGCGAGCACCCCTAATCACAATGAGAGCACCCCCAATACATGCGTCGCCCCCCGACTCAGCATTTCTGTCCTGATTCATGCCGCCTCCGTCTTACCGCTGTGATCATGCCGCCCCCGGTTCATCACTACCACCCTGGTTTATGCCGCCATGGTTCATCACTGACGCCTCCTACCTATCACTGCCACCCTGATTCTTGCCAACCCTGACTTATCACTGCCGCTCTGATTCAAACAGCACCCCGCTCATCACTGCTGCCAGTGGCTCACCAGTTCTATCCCCAGCTTATCACTGCCACCCTGTTTCATGCTGCCCCCAGCTCATCACTACCGCCTCGGCTAATGAATGCCGCCCCTGGCTTATCACTTCCGCTCTAATTCGTGCCGCCCTGGGCTCACGACTGCCGCCCCCAGCTCGGGGACGGCGGATTCCATTTTCGGGCGGTTGTACAAGATTTTCGGGAGGGGGTGCCTTCCTTCTCAAGGGAAAAGGGGGCGCTTCCATCCCCAGGGGGGCACGTTTGGCTCCCTAGGGGTGCCCACTCAGGGGAGGGGCGCCGACATTATTTTTCTGCGTTGAGTCGATAAATTGGGTCTATTTGCTCTCCATGGGATGGCTTTGATGAAAGGGGGCACCATTCATATTTGAAACTGTTTTTATTTTGCACAGAGGGCCCTACCTCTTTAGATAGGCGGTGTTTAGGGCTGATGTTTTCTTGGCCGGCCGGGAGCGCCGCCCAAATCTGGGGCGCTTCCCCGAACGAAGCCAAAACCGGGTGTGCAAAAACATACTTTTGCACACCCTCATTTTTTTCAGAGTGTGCAATTGCACACCCTACCCTCCCCCGCCCGGAGTCTGCCGTCCCTGTCCCAGCTTATTTCCTCCGCCCTGATCTGTGCCACCCGTAGTTTATAACTACTACCTACGGCTCACCATTCCCGTCCTCGGCTTATGCCCTTTGCCTTGATGCGTGCCACCCCCTGCTAATCAATGCTACCCCCTCCCCAACTTATCACTTCCGCCCTGATTTGTGCCGCCCCTAGTTCATAGCTCCCGCCCCCCCCGAGTCTTCACTGCCGCCCCTCTCCTTATCACTTCCACTGTGGTTCGCGCCGCTCCTAGTTCATAGCTATTGGCCCTAGCTCATCACTGCCGCCCTCGACTTATGACTTTGCCCTGTTTCTTGCCGCCCCGGCCAATCACTGTCGCCCCCAGCTTATCACTTTCATCCTAATTTGCGCCGTTCTTAGTCCATAACTGCCGCACTGGGCTCATCACTGCAGCACTAATGCTTGCCTCCACTGTGCCTTAGGGTAAATTAACCCTCGCCCCACCGGGGGCCATCGATGGCCCCCCTAAGGTTTTTTCGAGATAGCAGAAAAACGACGAAACACAGCACCACGGTTGAGAGCTATATCTCTCACCTCATCATTTTTCCACCATCCCTGAAAATGTTTACCCTGGGTCACCCAAGGTCAGGGTAACCAGGCGAGGTCAACCAAGGTCACCTCACTTCAACTTTGAAGCTCTAAAGCTACATTTCTTAGTCGATCGATTTGAAACTTGCTACACTTCATGACCCTTCCAGGGTCTACAACGTGTATATCCGGGATTTTTCGATTTCGGGACCTGAAGTCAGGTCACGAGGCGACCTCTCCCATTGGAAAAGCATGGGAAAAAGCTGTCTCATGATCTAAAAGCCACAAAAATGACTGCAAATGCTCAGACTGCTAAGAACAGCGTTTTTGGACACCCTTTCAGGGATCCCAGGGGTCATATTTGCCCTTTGACTTTTCCAAGGTCATCCAAGGTCTCCAGGGGTCAAAAACAGTATTTTGACAATAACTTTTGACCTAATTAAGCTAGAGCGCTGAAACAAACACCATCGTGTTTGTATTGTCACTGGCTTTCGTTTGATATAAAACAAGGTCACTTTCTGACCTTTCGTGACCTCAGGTCATATTAGGTCACGAGGTGACCTCTGGAGGTCAAACCACTGGCGGGAGGTCTTTACGTTTCACATAGCGGAAAAAGGTCTGGCAATTTCCTATCAAATGTACTGAACCAGATTTCAATAGCTCTAATGCAGGGTTGGCAAATTTAAGCCACGTTCTGGTTTAAACCGGTTTAAACCATGGATTAAACCGGCTGGCAGAAATTAATTTATGCCACCCTGGTTTAAACCACTTATCATGACAATAATAAAAGCCATTCACGTTAAGTTGTCGCGAGAACTGTTTTTCATATTTTCAAAAATAATATCGAACTTAAAGTATAAATACCATATTCATGTTCATAAGTGCTTACTGATCTCAAACATATATTTTTGGAGTGTCACAAACTCTAACAAAAACCCTAGCACAAGCTAAACTATCATTAACATTTTAACAAATACCTTTGCATTCCAATAACCATGCACCAAATGATATTGGCCAACATCCACTAAAAGACCACCAAAAAAAGCACGATAGAGTAAATGGCCTAAGTTTGAACCGGGCCAAAATTCTAACCACCAACTTTCAAATGCAATATCGCCTTTAATTCTACCAATAGAACCCAAAGATCATCATCTACCCATCCTCAGGATCCCTGTGAATGGTTTCATCATGATCTTGAGGTTCTTTGGGTAAAACTGGAGCTGATATTGCAGTTGAAAATTGTCTGTTCAAATTTTGACCCTCTTTGAGATAATTTAATTTACCCTACTGAAGTAAAATTGATAAAACCGGAAGCTGGCACATCCTTTTAGGCAGTTTTGTTCAGTGAACACAGCAGCTGGTGTAAAGGGCCAAACTGCAGAAATGGCCAAAATTTGGATATTTATTAAGTTTAAGTACCTACACCACCTCTCTCACACTTTTACTTTGTTGATAATGGAGGTATTTGCGGTGGTGATTGAAAAAAATGTATTCATATTTGGTGCAAACAATTTTAATGTTATTAGGGTTAAGTTAAGTTAGACTAGGTTATGTTAAGCTTATTTTAATGTTATTTGTGCCACAAATGAGCATCATTTATTTTGAAATCAGCTCCTCAAATAACCCCATTATCAACACAATTTATGCTTGAACGAGGTGGCATACTCAAACTTTATATTCACTGAAATTTGGAGTAAACTTTCAACTGGAATATATATGTAGGTAGGTGCCTAAATGTTGCACTTCAACCTGCACCTCAAAATCATTGTCATTAATCCTTCACAGGAACAATTCACATTGTGAATTGCCTGAATGTGATTTTGAGGTTGTGTGGGTGGAAGTGGAGCAGATATTGCAGTTGAAAGTTGATTGTCCGCATTTTGGCCCTTTTGGCCGCAATTTAGCTATTTACCTACCTTACATTCGAGTTGGGGCAGCTATGTTGTTCACACAACACATGCCTACCTAAGCAGAAATGATCTGGGACCTTGGTGCATTGCACCAAATATGTCAACCAACATCATTTTGCCAAACAACTCGAGCACATTTAAATTAAATGTTGCACACTATAAAATCTTTGGAAATATGAAATTACACTATAATAAAGGAAAGAACAATAAGTTTCGACTAATAAATCACTACATATGTAGGCATACCTTTTTTATAGAATGGTCATATTCGAAATAGATTAAAAGTAGCAGTGTTATTAAAATAACTCTTGCATTAACTTCTGCTTGATTTTGGCGCGAATTACGTAAACAAGCTTACCCCAGGGCCAAGCGTACGTGCTGTTGTGCGTTTCTTATACATTCGGCGGGTGTAGAGGCCAGAAACTAGTTTGATTGGCGAAATATTGGTTACTTTCAACATGTCCCATGTGGGCAGAAGTGTTGGTCGACCACAATCTTCATTATGGAAGGAACTCGAAGCAGTAGATTCTCAGCAGGATAAGAAAATGCGGTGTACTCACTGCATGGCACTCGTGAGCCGAAGACCTGCGCGAATGGCCAAGCATTTTGAGACTTGCCCTCGTCGTCCAGGTCCTAGCCGGCCGAAAAAGGCAAAGATAAGTGCGGCGGAGTCTGGGGAAAGCTCTGATCCCGACGATGTGACTGAAGTGCCGCATGAAGCAGTTAAATCACGTAAGGCTGCGCCGGAGAGCGGAAAAAGCATGCCGATGCGGCAACAGAAGATGACAACGTGGCCTGTGAGGACAACCGGCGCTGAAAAAGACGACATAGACAACCCCGTTGCCGAATTCTTCTACGGGTGCAACATCCCGTTCTCAGTGGTGGAACATCCTCTGTTCACCACTCTAATAGCCAAACTGCGGCCAGGATATCAGGCGCCCAACCGGAAGATGCTGGCTGGCTCAATGCTGGACACATGCAACGACGGCCTGAAGGAGGCTATCAAGGATGAATTGAAGGACGTTGACAAAGCCACACTGGTTCAGGACGGATGGTCAAACATTCACAATGAGCCAGTTGTGGCTCACTCAATCTGCTGCAATGGCAAGAGCTACCTACTGAACGCTGTGCCAACACAAGACATGGAAAAAAGCGCGGAAAACTGTGCCAAACTCCTCGAAGAGGCGATGACATTGGCCGAAGACTCCTACGGGGTGAAAGTCAATGGAGTGTGCACAGACAACGCCTCTTCTATGAAGAAAATGAGGAAAACGATACAGGAGAAGAAGCCAGAGGTGGAGACATGGGGATGTTCCGCTCATCCCCTGAATCTTCTCGGACAGGAGCTCACTCCTGACACAATCATGGGACGGGTGGTCAAAGTGCACAAGCACTTCCGTAACCACCATCGAGAGGGTTCGTGCCTGCGGGAGAAAGCAAACACCGTCAAGCCGCAGCTGCCATGTGCCACACGATGGAGCTCCCAGCTGGACTGCCTGGAGTCGTTCCTGAACAACAGGCCGGCCTACATCGAGGTCTGCGAAGAAATCGAAAGCATGGACGAGGCAATCAAGCGCTTAGTCAACGACTACGCTCTGAGCAAAAATATCAAGGATCTCGCAGCTCACCTCGAACCAATCCGTGTGGCCCTGAACAAACTGCAGAGCGACAGCGCCACTCTGGCCGATGCTGTTGAAGTGTGGCAGGACCTGGAAAGCAACGAACTGCTGCAACCGCATCGAGAAGCCATCAAACGAAGGCGGGGCCAGGCTCTGAGGGCGGTACACGCTGCGGCCAACCTCCTTGACCCGAGATACTTCGGTCGGAAGCTGCCGGCCGATCTGCGCAAGGACGCGGAGGAGTGGCTGGGGAGTGACCTCCTTGCTGAGCTCATCCTGCTGGAGAACAAAGATGAGCCTTTCCCCGCGCTTTCTTCGAGCCATCGTTCATCGCGAAGCTGACGCCTCGAGCCTGGTGGCTGGGTGTGAGCAGGAGACCAGGCGTGAGCAAAGAGTTCTGCGAGAGGGCACTGGGTGTAATGCAGCTGCCACCATCGTCTGCCAGCATGGAGCGCGCTTTTTCAACGTTCGCCATCATCCAGACAAAACTGCGCAACCGCCTGGGTGCAGTGACGCTAGAGAAGTTGTCGTTCTGTCATAGGGCCCTGCGTGGCCGTCATGAGGTTGAGTGGTGAGGTGCTGCAGCCTAAGAGGTTCGCTCATCGTCCACCGATGTGTTGGGTGTTGCGCAAGCTGCGCGATCGCTAGGTGCAGCAGCGTTTGAGAAGCTGTCTTTCTGGCACATGGTCCTGCGCGGCCGTCATTAAGCCGACATGATGCAGTCGAGCAATGTGATATGCTGCTGCTCAATGAATGTTTTTTGCATAGTGATTTGTCACGCTTTGTGTGAGACCAATACAGTTTTGCCTTATTTTGGAATTGTTTTAATGACTACGTAAAGTCCATATATCTAACCAAACCATAATAGCGAAAGAATATGTGACCTATCTCCACATCCAGGTAAAACGCTGTGATCACATGAACTGTTGAAGCAGTATCACATTCACCTGTTCGCAACAGTATGCTCCAGCTTGTCAGTATTAATTAACATTGACTTTATGCTCAGCCAACTTGATGGATGACATGCTCAACTCAAATTCTTCAAACAATATGCAAATTGATAGTATTGTGCAGTTCTCATCTATCTATATTTGATATGAAAGGGTGTTCTTGGATTGAATGTGTTTTTCATTGATTCTGAATTTAAGCCGGCTTTTATTAATTTAAGCCGGCTTTTTTCCAACCCTGCTCTAATGGCGTATGAGCTATGCCCAGTTTTCTTAAGCATTGCATATTTGAGTGAAAATAGCCTATCGTGACCTTTTGTGACCTCTGGAGGTCAAACCATTGACCTCAGCGCTTAAACATGTGAAGTAATTTCTTACTGAATTCACGCGAGCTTTCTAATGCACTTTTCAGATTTTCGCTAACCCGCATATTTTCGGAGTTAGAGGGGGGCATCGATGGCCCTCCGGTGGGGCGAAGGTGGCGCCGGACCCCCGGTGGGGCGCGAGTTAAAAGGCGGTAGGGCAAAAATAAAGGGAATGCACGGGTACAGTGGAGTTGCTATATTTCTTAATATTGACAGAACAATACACGCGTTGTTTGGAGCACTATCGGTGTTTTTGCTTTCTTTCCACGTAGTGATTAAAGGGCATGTGGTACCTTTATAACGTGATTTTAACTGAGGTAGCCAAGTTGTAAAGCATGCCAGAAAGCCCGATGCGCTTTATATCATTTGTCTTGAAACTCGAACTTTCCGAAGAAAAAAGCTAAAAACTACCTGAAATGCACCCTAAGCAGCAGGCCACAGTTGACAGCCATGTTGGTGTGACGACATATGCTGTCGTCACGGTGAGTATCAACCAATTGAACCCCTTGAAGCCTATTTAATATTGTAGTGGTTGCCAGATCATGACATCATCCACAGGCAGATATTTATTTATTTCCCTAGAGGAGCATTTTAAAAATCAAAATATTGAGCCTATTCTACATTTTTCAGAGAAACAATGGACGTATCCGTGATTTTTGGCTAAAAGTTCCCCTAATTACACTAAATTTCAGGATTCAACCAGGGTGCCACCTTCCCTTTAAGGGGGTTCCCTTTTAACACGAGCATTGACGGGGGTCTGAGCCACCTTCGCTTTGACGGGGGAGGGGCGGGTACCTGCACACCCCCTCTAATATCTCGAGAACCACGCTAGATAGCGAAAAACGGTAAACAACGTTGGGTAGCCCATCCACTTCTCAATCGAAAATATTTGAACCATTTTTCAGGTCACATTTAAGGTCACGAGAGGCAAAACATGCCGTCATAGGGATAACATGTAAATGAAGGTTTTCGGCCATTACATCTGAACAAGAAAAGATAGAGCAAAACGACTAGAACTGTATGAATCCTTGCAGCAAGCCGAATCGAATGGTATATAATTTGACTTCGCTAGGTCAAATCAAGGATTTGACCTGACCTGAGGTCAGGGAAAAGTCAAAATATATAAAGTGCATATCATTAGAACCTCAAAGACAAGGCGAGTCTAATGCAGCTAAAATAAACGCTCTATCACCACCCGTTACTGAGTTATTCAGTCAAAACCATTTTTTCCCATGTATTTCCATGGAGAGGTCATGGCTTGTACCTGACCTTAGGTCATCGATATCAAAAATACCGGAACACGTTTTAGAGAACTCGGTGGGCCCATTATGTGATATGAGTTTCAATAGGATAAGTTCACCCTGTTCCGACTTATGCTATCTTAAACTTTTTATGTCAGGTCACTGGACCTGTACTGGTGACCTGACCTGAGATGACCTAACCTTAAAATTTTCACAGAAGTGGTAAAAATGATGAGAAAAAGATATGCCAAGTACGGCGGCGCTACGCGCTACCGTTTTTCTGCTATCTCCGAGAAACCCCGAGGGTGGGGGCGGGTATCCACCCCCGTCAATGCGCGTGTTAAAGAGAATCCCTTTAGAGGGAATTCCCTTTAAAGAGAATCCCTTTAAGGGGAATGCGGCACATTGGTTGAATCCTGAAATTTAGAGTAATTAGGGGAACTTTTAGCCGAAAATCACATTCCCTTTAAAGGGATTGTGGTACCTTGGTTGAATCCTGACATTTAGTGTAATTAGGGGAACTTTTAGCCGGAAATCATGGAGGCTTCCATTATTTCTCTGAAAAATGTACAATAAGCTCAATGTTTAGATTTTAAAGTGCTCCTCTAGGGAAATAAATATCTGCCTGTGGATGATGTCATGATCTGGCAGTCACTACCATATTCCATAGGCTTCAAGGGCTTCGATTGGCTGATACTCACCGTGACGTCAGCATATGTCGTCACACCAACATGACTGTCAACTGTGGCCTGCTGATAAGGGTACATGAGGGGTACATTTCAGGTAGTTTTTGTTTTTTTCTTCGGAAATTTTGAGTTTCAAGACAAATGATATATAGAGTACCGGGGTTTCCGGCATGCTATACAACTTGGCTATCTCAGGTAAAATCACTTTATAAAGGTGCCACATTCCTTTTAAGTCTTTTGTTTTCATTTCAATCTCCATCCACTCTGCCATGCTGAAGGTAAAATTTAACCCCACATAACCGATACACTTCAATCGTGGACAGGGGCGCAGGCAGGGGGACACGTGCCCCCCATCGGTGCCGAAGTGCCCTTTGATCGCTAGGCGGTTTACCCGGTTTGGGCTGTGCCGCTCGAAATTTATTGCCCTACGGCGTCGAACCAAGATGCAATTAGATCACATTTAACAATTAAAACTATTGTTTGATAATTTAGTACCTTTTTTGGTCAGCTAGGGCATTCTGTCGCCTTTCCAAGCACCCGGGAGAATATGGGTACGTAATTCGTGACCAACTAATGCCTCATCGTTGCCAATAATCGCACCGGTGAAGCTAATCTGGTGACCCTTGAACTCATCTGGGGCCCACTAAGCTGGTCTTGGCCACTTGAGTAGATCACGTGCCCTCTAAGCTGATTTGGTGCCCGGTGAATCAATCTGGTACCCCTTGAGCAAATAATTGTGCTTCTTGAACCTAGCTAATGCTCTCTGAGTTAGTCTGATGCCTCCGAGCTCGCATGGTGCCCTATTAGCTGTTTTAGTGCCCCTTGAGCTGATCTGGCCCCTGAGCTGATCCCATGCCTCGCAGAGTTGATCTACTGTCCCTTGAGCCAATATGGTGCCTCTTTGAGCTATGATCTGGTGCCCCCTGAGCTGGTCTGGTGCACCCTGAGCTGATCTTGTGTTCTCTGAGCTGAGCTATGCCCCTGCTTTGGTATGGGGGCTGGGAGTTGATCTGGGCTCCCTGGCTGCTCAATCTGGTTCCCCCTGAGCAGATATGTTTCCCCCTGAGCTAAACGAATGCCTCCTGAGTCGATCTGGTGCCTCCTGAGCCAACATTTTGCCTCCTGGGCCCATCTCATGCCCTCAGAGCTCGTCTAGTGTCCCCTGAGCTAGTGTGGTGCCCCTGAGCCAATCTAGTGCCTTTTAGGCTGATCTGGGCCTCCTGAATTGATTAAGTAATTTCCTCAGAAGCTCTGGGGCCCTGAGCTGAGTTGTGCCCACTGAGGCTGATGAAGGCCCCTGAGCTGGTATGGGGCTCCTGGGCTGATTAAATGCCTCCTGGCTTGGTCTAGTACCTCCTAGTTGATCTGTGCCCTGAGCTGATCGGGGACCACTGAGCTGATCTATTGCCCTCCTCTGAGCTGATATGGTGCTCCCTGAGCTGATCTAGACCCCTGCTCTGGTCTGGGGACTAGGAGCTTATCTGGGCCCCCGAGCTGATTGATCTGGTGCCCCCTGAGCAGGCATATTGTTCCTGAGCTAAACTAATGCCCTCTGAGTTGATCTGGTGCCTCATGTGTCATCATTGTGCCTTCTGAGCCCATCTGATGCCCTCTGAGCTAATCTGGTGCCCCCTGAGCTAATATGGTGCAAGGCCCTTTGAGCCCATCTGCGGCCCATTGAGCTAGCCTGATGAACCCCCCCCATCTTTGGGGCCTCTGAGCTAGTCTAGTCCTGGGCCAAGCATGAGATGCTCTAGGGGGGGCTCTGATCCACACCAGGGGCCCCTGAGCTGGTCTTGAATAGACAGAGAATAAGAACACAAGGCCAACTACCATCACCTCGGGGATCACGGGGCTAGTCTAATCCCAGGAGGCACAACTGGGGGAATGAGGGGCAACTGCTCTGGAGGACTCTGATCCACACTAGGGGCCCCTGAGCTGGTCTTGAATAGATGGGGAATAAGGACAGTGCAAGCTCCCCTTGTAAAATGAAGCTAATGAAGAATGAGCCGTCATCGCTCAAACGGCTTGTGATGCCTAGGCACCCCGGGTTGAATAAATTGCTTATTATACTGGTGGATTCTGGGGAGGGGTGATAAAAAGGCATGTGCCCCTGAGCTCAGAGCACAGTCGCCTGAGCCAGGATTTGCACTAATTAATTTAAGTGAATGAAGAACTAGTTTCTCACAATTTTCAGCCCTATCTAAACTACCAGCCTGTTTACTTTTTCTTTACCTCAACTGGGACCGATCCTGGTATCTCCAAAATTATTCCGGCAACAAAAATTGTATCCGTCCAATATCACTATGCCACACCTCCTCCCACGGCCCTTGTGGGAGCCGCGGAGCTTAATCCGCGTTCAACCAGGGCTCACTCGTCACGACACAACCAGTGGGCATAACAAATGAATTTTCGACTCCAATGTGTCTTATCTTCAGGGGCGTAGCCAGAGCTTTGGTATGGGGGGGCACACCAACTTTGAGGGGCACCCCGGGAAAAAAGGGCACTTTTTAACGTAACCTAAAAAACTTGCTATATCTTTGTTTATATCATTTTTTGGGCATCTTTGGTTCAATGAAAATGCAAATAAGTCATTGACGGAGAAGGAAAACGCCATTAAAACCGAAAAAGGAAAACAATATCATCAAAATGTCATGGAATTAGCCAAAACACGACTGTTTTGGATAGATTTAAGGACAAATCAGCCAACTCATGCAAGTACTTAACATCAGAGAAATCAGCGGAGCATGTGATATCTGTTACAATGTGCAGGCTAAGGCATATTGGAGTCGAAAATTCCTTTGTTATGCTCACTGGTTTTGTCGTGACGAGTGAGCCCTGGCTGGACGCGGATTAAGTTCCTTGCCTCCCACAATCGCCGTGGGACGAGGAGTGTCATAGTGTCTTTGGAAGAACACATTTTTACTGCCGGAAAAATTTGGGAGATACCTTTTGAACGCGTTTATTAAGTTCCATATTCTCAAGAATCGGTCCCAGTTAAGAGTAAATAGAAGGTGAACAGGCCGGTGGTTTGGATGGGGAGGGTGTGACAGGGCTGAAAATTGTGAAAACTAGTTCTTCATTTAAATTAATAAGTAGAATCCTGGTTTAGGGGACTGTGCTCTGAGCTCAGTGGCACATGCCCTTTTATCATTTCTTCCCAGAATCCACCAGTATAATAAGCAATTTATATAACCAGGGGTGCCTAGGTATTACAAGCCGTTTTGGAGATTCCTCATTCCTCGTTAGCTCCGTTTTACAAGGGGAATTTCCATTGTATTCTTATTCCCCATCTATTCAAGACCAGTTCTGGGGCCCCCAAGTGTGGATCAGAGGCCTCCAGAGCAGCTTCCCCCATACCCCCAGTTGTGCCTCCAGGGACTAGACTAGCTCAGTGACTCCGCCCCGAGATGATGGGAGTTGGCCTTGTGTTCTTATTATCTGTCTATTCAAGACCACCTCAGGGGCCCCTGATGTAGATCAGGGCCACAGAGCTGATCATGCTTCACCCAGGGACCAGACTAGCTCATTGATCCCAGAGATGAGGTCATCAGACTAGCTCAATGGGCCACAGATAGGCTCATAGGGCTACCAGTTCAAGAAGCCCCAGAACAGTTTAAGGCGCCAGATCACCTCAGGGGGCCTCAAGCCAACTTAAGAGGCTCTCACAAGCTCAGCACCCAGACCAGCTCAGGGTACCCTCAGAACCTAGATAGACTCTTGGGCCCCAGATCAGCTCTTGGGGCCCCAAATCAGTTCAGGGGCCTCAAGTCAGGTCAGGGGCAAGATCAAGTCAGGGCCACTAAATCAGCTCAGGAATCCCTCACCAGCTCGGAGCCCAATCAGTTCAAAAGTCCCAGAGCTGCTCAGGGGACACCAGATCGGCCCATAGGGCACCAGATCAGCCTCGGGGACAAACAATCAGATCAGTGGTCCCCGACCAGCTCGGGGTCCAGATCAGCTCGGGAATACCAGATCAAGTCAGGAGGCACTTAATCAGCTCAGGAGCCCCATACCATTCCAGGGGCCCTCACCAGCCCATGTGGGCCCAGCTCAGCTCAGGGCCTGGGAGCTGCTCAGGAAATCACGTAATCAACCCAGGAGGCCCGAGTCAGCTTAAAGGGCACCATATTAGCCATGGGGCACCAGACTAGCTCAGAGGGAATAAGATGGGCTCCGGAGACACACTGATGACTCAGCAGGCACCAGATCGACTCAGTGGGCATTAGTTAAGTTCAGGAGGCAGTATATCTGCTCAGGGCGCACCAGATCGATCAGCGCAGGGGGCAAGTTCAAGTCAGGGGCACTAAATCAGCTCAGAGATCCCTCACCAGCTCGGGGCCCAATCAGTTCAAAAGCCCAGAGCTGCTCAGGGGACACCAGATGCCCATAGGGAACCAGATCAGCTTCGGGAACAAACAATCAGATCAGTGGTCCCCGACCAGCTCGGGAATACCAGATCAAGTCAAGAGGCACTTAATCAGCTCAGGAGCCCCATACCATCCCAGGGGCCCTCATCAGCCTCTGTGGGCCCAGCTCAGCTCAGGGCTTTAGAGCTGCTCATGAAAACACGTAAGGAGGCCCAGTTCAGCTTAAAGGGCACCAGATTAGCTCAGGGGCACCAGACTAGCTCAGAGGGCATCAGATGGGCTCAGGAGGCACCAGATCGACTCAGGGGCATTAGTGCAGCTCAGGTGGCACCAGATCGATCCGCTCGGGGGCCAGATCAGCTCCCAGCCCCCCAGACTATGGCAGGAGCCTAAATCAGCTCAGGGAGCAACATAACAGCTCAGGGACACAAGGTGGGCTCAGGGCCCACCAAACCAGCTCAGGGGCACCAGGCCATCTAAGGAGACATCCATAATCAGCTGAGGGGGCACCTAATCAGCTGAAGAGGAGAAATAATCAACTTGGGGAGGCATGAGATCAGATCGGGGACCCGAATCAGCTCAAGGGGCACTAAATCGGCTATTAGGGCACCAAGCAAGCTCGAAGGCATTAGACTAACTCAGAGGGCATTATATAGGTTCAGGAGGCACAATTATTTGCTCAGTGGGGCACTCGATTGACTCAGGGGCACCAGATCAGCTTAGAGGGCAAGTAATCATCTCAAGGGGCCAAGACCAGCTGAGAGGCCACGAGATGAGCTCAAGGAGCACCAGATTAGCTTCACCCGTACGATTATTGGCGACGATGAGGCATTAGTTGGACACATACTAGGTGCCCATACTCTTCCCGGGTGCTTGGAAAGGCGACAGAATGCCCTAGCTGACCGAAAAAGGTATTAAGTTGTCCAACAATAGTTTCAATCGGTACATGCGGTCCAGTTACATCTAGGTTCAACGGCGTAGGGCACAAAATTTCGAGCGGCATGGCCCAAATTGGGTACACCACCTGACTATCAAAAGGGCACCCCAGCAGTGATGGGAGGCACGTGCCCCATGTACCCCCTGGACAGTAGATCAACTCCGGGAGGCATTAAATAAGCCCAGGGGGCCCGGATCAACTCAAGGGGCACTACAACAGCTAAAAGGACACCAGGCAAGCTCGGAGGCATCAAACTAACTCAGAGAGTATTATATAGGTTCAGAAGGCACACTTATTTTCTCAGGGGGGCACCAGATCAGCTCAGAGGACACATGATCAGCTTCAGGGGGCACCGGATGAGCTCCGCCCGTACGATTATTGGCGACGATGAGGCATTATCTGGAAACGGATTACGTGCTTATACTCTTCTCGGATGCTTGGAAAGACGACAGAATGCCTTAGCTGACCAAAAGGCACTTAATTGTCAAACAATAGTTGAAATCGCTAAATGCAGTCTAGTTCCATCTAGGTTCAACGACGTAGGGCACTAAATTTCGAGCGGCACGGCCCAAAGGAGGTACACTACCTGGCAATCAAAAGGGCACCCGGCACCGATGGGGGCACGTGCCCCCTGTGCCCCCTGGACAGAGATAAACTCCGGGAGGCATTAAATAAGTTCAGGGGCCCGGATCAGCTCAAGGGGCACTAAAACAGCTAATAGGGCACCCGGCAAGCTCGGAGGCATCAAACTAACTCAGAGAGCATTATATAGGTTCAGAAAGCACAATTATTTTCTCAGGGGGGGCACCAGATTGACTACGAGGGCATCAGATCAGCTCAGAGGGCACGTGATCAGCTCCAGGGGCCATGACCAGCGCTCAGGGGGTACCAGACTAGCTCTGCCCGTACGATTATTGGCGACGATCAGGCATTATCTGGAAACGGATTACGTACCTATACTATTCCCGGGTGCTTGGAAAGGCGACAGAATGCCCCAACTGACCAAAAAGGCACTTAATTGTCAAACAATAGCTTAAATCGCTAAATGCAGTCTAGTTCCATCTAGGCTCAACGGCGTAGGGCACTAAATTTCGAGCGGCAGGGCCCAAAGAGGGTACACCACCTGGCAATCAAAAGGGCACCCCGGCACCGATGGGGGGGGGCACGTGCCCCCTGTGCCCCCCCTGGCTGCGCCCCTGCTTATCTTGCACATAGTGACAGATATCACAGGCTCCGCTGAATTCTCTGATGTCCGGTACTTGCATGAGTTGGCTAATTTGTCCTTAAATATATCCCAAAAAGTCGTGTTCTGGGTATTTTCATGAGATTTCGGTGACAATTTTCTTTTCTTCTGGTTTTAATTCAGTTTCCCTTCTCCGTCAATGCTTGATTTTCATTTTTCTTGGACCAAAGGTACCCAAAAGTTGACATTAACTAAGATATAGTAAGTTTTTTTAGGTTATGTTAAAGTGTCCTTTCTCTCCCGGGGTGCCCCTCAAAGGTGGTGTGCCTCCCACACCAAAGCTCTGGCTGCGCCCCTGATCGTGGAAAGATTTAAAGCTCAGATTTGATTATTTTAAGACGTGTATGTAGCTTTGGGATGTCGCCTAAAAAAATACCTGCCCAACATTAAAATAAAATGCTCCCTGTGCTATAAAAGGCGCAAAAAAGCGATGAATAACAGATTTGGTGCAATGAAGGGGTGCCACCCCCCCAACGCCGCCGCCCCTATGGGGTGCCGCCCCCCACCGGCTGAGCACCCCCAAAGATTTTTGGAAAATTACACCCCTGGTCATAACCATTAGACCTCGGTCATGATGAGTAACACAACATATGAATTTTGCCATTGGCTTAACCCGAAGCCGCCTGGCCTCTTTTTCGCACCCACCACCGCCTGTAGCGTCCGATCGGATCATTCTCACGATCTCAGGAACCGGATGTGATACGGAAAAAATTGAAACTGTGCCGGAAACACCTCACGGTATTCTGCTCTCAAACCGAGTTAAACTATGCCCGTTGACCCGAGACGTCATAGAGGCACACAATGAGTAAAAATGTAACGCATTTAGGAATTGCTTTATACCCCGGGCACCATTAAATGGCATTTGGCACCTTTATAACGTGATTTTAACTGAGATAGCCAAGTTGTAAAGCAGGTCGGAAAACCCGGTACTCTATATATCATTTGTCTTGGAACTCGATATTTCCGTAGAAAAAGGCTAAAACCTACCCGAAATGTACCTCTCATGTACATACCTCTCGCCAGGCGGCCATTGTTGTGAGCTGCTGGTGTGAGGACATATGCTGACTGACGTCACGATGAGCATCAGCCAATCGAAGCCCTTGAAGCGTTTCGAGTATGGTAGTGGTTGCCAGATCATGACATCATCCACAGGCTGATATTTATTTCTTTTCCTAGAGGAGTATTCTAAAAATCGAAATATTGAGCTTATTGTACATTTTTTCAGAGAAATCATGAGTGGTATCATTATTTTCGGCTAAAAGTACACCTAATTACACTAAATTCCAGGATTTGACCAGGGTGCCACATTCCCTTTGAACTTAGAACAAAGCCAAATGCATCATTGTGTTCTTCTTGACCAAAAGACTCGAATGATATTTAACATGGCCTTGAAAGGTCAAATAATAATCTGTTAGGGTCATTTTGCACATCATTTAAGTCATTGGGTCATGCCCGTCACTATTATACCAGCTTTATTACTGTATTTTCTCCCGTTCAAGAAGTTACAGACGCAAACGATTTCGAAAACAATGACATCAGGTGTCCTCTGGAGACCTTGGTATTGAACTGCGTCGGTTGGCTCGCCTCAGCTTGTGTGCGTGATTTGGATGAGGCGACCCCAGTTCTGTGATGAGCCATAACTCATGAATTTATTTTATATTTTTTATTTCTTTTATTCTCAACCGAACCTTTGTTTCTCCGAGTGTCTACCACGTATTGCTCTAAATTCGTCACCGCAGTTCTTGACGCATGGAACTTATACACTGCCAACTCGCGTTGCCTCCACCTCTCAAGTCAGTCTGCCCGGAGTCTAAAACCGGTGTTTTTATGTCATCCGTGTTAACCCTATGCTTATTCTTAATATGTTTTTGCTGTCAAATATACGTGTATGGTATGAACTGACCTCAAAAATGGTCCATAACTGGCGCGCGAAAACGGCATAAATGGATGACAGCGTGCGGATTTGTCCTTTCAATAGTTCAAATGGTGTTTAGAAAATTCATCTAGCTCTTTTAAAAGCCGAGTTACAACCCGTTTTTGTCAGCCTCATTTTAGAAGACCATAATCGCCTTACTTGGGTTTAGAAATGACGTCATATTTCGTCGACCTGACCTGACTGGATGGCAATTGGTGGTCACAAGTTGTCAAATTGATCACTCTAAAGGCGTGCAAAGTGACGCACGCGCCTCTCATGTAAATCGGCTCCAGAATGAATCGCGAAAACCGTAAGGGAGGGGAGGGGTGCGATCGGACCCCCAGGCGATGAAGGGTTAAGATCGCTGACCTTAAACTGATGGCCTGTGTTCTGCTTTGGATTTATCTGCAGTGCCAATTAGGTTTTCTGCTCATTGCTTCTAAAACATGAAACTGCCCAGTACTGGTGAGCAAGCAATCGATAGCTGGGAACAAAACACACGAGTTGTATGTTGAATCACGACTTAAGAGGAACAGTTCGCTAGCAATAGAACAAAAGTGTCCGGTCCAAGTGTTTACAGATTCAGTGGCAGGGGACTGTTCCTAGCAGCCGCTGAGGCGACCAGCAGGTGGGTTACAGGTCAGAAGGCGCACTGAACGCTCAAGCCAAGCAGTGGAGGCAGTCGTGTGGATGAACATAAATAGGCGTAAAATCTCCGACTGTCTCAAGCAGCACTTCGAACTAATTTGTCTTCTCGTGTAACCTACCCGCGACAATTCTATGGAAAGCCCCCGCTGTGTTGACAGAGAGGAGTCCAGATGGCATCATTATTCCAGCTGGGACCAGGGATTCTGTCCAGCGATAATTTGTTGCGCTGAAGCTGGACTGCATGCGGGAATTCCGTCCGGCTGTCTTCAGAGCCAGTGAAGCGGCAGAAACAGAGGCGCAGCCAGGTGGGCCCACCCTGAATGTACATACACCCGCTCAGTGCAGCGTGCTGATAAGTTCAACTCAGAACTCACGGCTGGGTCGGCGCCGTCAGAAGGTTCTGTCTAATTGCACGGACGACACGGTGTGCCCCCCGCGGTAGAGCGACAGCGGCGCCGTGTCTTCCTCCCCGGGATATCCACCTCTGCGTCTGCGACGCTTACGACCGAAACTGGTCCAGTTTAAGTGACGTCGCCTGGGATTCTGCTGTAGAAAGCTGTCAGGTCTGTTGTAGAGAGGTGTCAGGTCTGCTGTGGGAAGCTGTAAGGGTTTTCTGTGGGGATCTGTGAGGTCTGCTGTTGGGAGTTGTGAGGTTTTGCTGTTGGGAGCTGCGAGGTCTGCTGTGGGGAGCTGTGAGGGTTTGCTGTGGGAGCTGTGAGGTCTGCTGTGGGGAGCTGTGAGGTCTGCTGTGGGGAGCTGTGAGGTCTGCTGTGGGGAGCTGCAAGGGTTTGCTGTGGGGAGCTGTGAGGTCTGCTGGGGGGAGCTGTCAGGTCAGCTGTCGGGTCTGCTGACAGGGAGAGCTGTCACCCTCAACACCATCCGGTCCACTGCAGCGGCGTGTTCCTGTCTACCAGCCATCTGCTGACCAGCTGCAACATGTGGCGGCCTACACTACTGCTTCTGCTGGTGGCCTTGCTGCTCACCTTGCTGCTCTGTTCCGCCGAGGCTGGAACGCATCCCGCTCTGCTTAACCGTGCTCCCGATAGCCCCTGCGGCCAGTGCTGCCATTACGGGAGTTGCCCACCTCGGTGTGGGGGTTGCCTCTAAATCGCCAGCAGGCCTGGAGACATCTTCTAAATCTTCTGCTCTGGAGAAACACCCTTGAGATGAGGCACAGACACCAGCCCTCACCGAGGTTCTCATCTGTGCAAACGCCGCCGGCGGACCAGAAATCAGGACGGCCTGAAAATCTGACCAAACTCCGGCGCCACCCAAACACTCAGTGACCTTTTAAAAAATGCACCATGCAGGTGGTGAAGTGTATGCTTATTCCAACGAGATGGTGTGAAAAAGCAAACGGTTTCGATGAAAATATATAGTGCACAAAAAGTTTGTCTCTGTTTGACAGCGAAGGATCATACTATCATTGCATACATGCATAGGGTAGACTGGGGTAAGACGCATACGTTAAGGGAGAATTCGTCTGTACCCATCCTGCCAGGACGGAATTGCTTTATTTTTTCTTCGTTAAGTTCTTCCATTGTTTTTCTATACTCAGATAGAAATTGGTGATCCTGACACGATGCAAAGTATGCGAAATTTATTTTTCTTGAGATCATGTAAAAAGGCGTTTTACCCCGATAGCGGGGTAAAACGCCCAAGCCCCGGATTAAAAGGCCGTCATAAAACTCCCAGCGTATATTGTAACTTTTTTTCACGTGAACAAATAGTAATATCATTATACTTACGTTGTAAGACAATTTAGTGACAAAGTTGGTAGGGTGAGCACATTTACATCGCATAGAGTACAATCGCAACTTTAAGATGACTTGTTTTTATGTCCGGAGAGGCAAAAAACAACAAATATTTGCTGAAAAATACCGGAGTTTACTGGGCGCGTCTAATCATGCCCAGGACCGGATCAGAAGGGCCGCTACCAGAAAAAATATTACATGGAGGCTACAGTTCTTACATCAGCCTGGACATAGAAGTAGGCGTCTTACCCAGGTGGGCGCGTTACCCCACTCTACCCTACTATCGTTTTGGAGGCTGCCTGTGCGAAACATGCAGAGGCGATAGCAGGCAAAAAACCATGCGTCTGAAGAGGGTGCCTGGGTGAGACGTGCAGAAGCGATAGCAAGCAAAAACCTGACGTCTGGAGAGGGGGCGTGGGTGAGAGGTTGAAGCGACAGCAGGCAAAAACCTGACGTCTGGAGAGGGGGCGTGGGTGAGAGGTTGAAGCGACAGCAGGCAAAAACCTGACGTCTGGAGAGGGGGCTAGGAAGAGTATTTTGGGGGAAATATGGCAGCATTGGGCAAATGGGGGCAAAGTGGGCAAAAGTGGCATTGGGCAAAAGTGGCTGTCCAACATGTGATAACTTAGGGAGCGGACATGTCCGAGCAGGCTGGATCCGCCTCTGGGGAAAAATTGTGGGCATTTGGAGCCAATGACGGAAACAAATCCAACCTCTTAGCACTACATCCGGCTTCGAAAAAACGTGTTTTACTCAACGAAGCATTCTTGCAAGGTCATTCAGAACAGCTGTAAACAACTAATTACGGTTATATTAACACGCGCATTGACGGGGGGCGGGTACCCGCCCCCTCGGGTTTTTCGGAGATAGCAGAAAAACGGCGGCACGTAGCGCCGCCGTACTTGGTATACCTTTTCCCTCATCATTTTTACAACTTCTGTGAAAATTTTAAGGTTAGGTCATCTCAGGTCAGGTCACCATTACAGGTCAAGTGACCCGACCTCAAAAAAAGTTTAAGATAGCATAAGTCGGAGCAGGGTGAACTTATCCGATTGACAGTCATATCACATAATGGCCCCACCGAGTTCTCTAAAATATGTTCCGGTATTTTTGATATCGATGACCTAAGGTCAGGTACGAGGCATGACCTCTCCATTGGAAATACATGGGAAAATGGTTTTTACGGAATAACTCAGTAACAGATGGTGATAGAGCATTTATTTTAGCTGCATTAGACTCGCCTGGGCTTTGCGGTTCTAATGATATGCATTTTATATAATTTGACCCTGACCTGACCTCAGGTCAGGTCAAATCGTTGATTTGACCTTGCAAGGTCAAATTATATATCATTCGATTCGGCTTGCTAAGAGGATTCATATGGTTTAAGTCGTTTTGCTCTATCTTTACTTATTCAGATTTAATGGCCGAAAAACTGAATTTACATGTTATCCCTATGACGGGCATGTTTTGACCTCTCGTGACCTTAAATGTGACCTGACAAAAAAATGGTTCAAATGTTTTCGATGGAGAAGTGGATGGGCAGCCCAACGCCGTTTACCGTTTTTCGCTACCTACCGTGGTTCTCGAGATCTTAGGGGGGCGGGTACCCGCCCCCCGTCAATGCGAAGGTGGCTCAGACCCCCGTCAATGCGCGTGTTAAGTGAAAGTGTAATGAGGAAAGGAACAGCCATGCCATAGACAGATCCAGGTGGGGGAGTAAGGGCACTACCCATCCCAAAGTCGACCCTCAGCTTCCCCCTAAAATGGCCATGGTGCCCCAGAAATATCGCTTCACCCGCCCCCTCCCCCCTCGATGTTTTGGTGCTCTGCGATAAGATGCGACACCCAGCTGATCAGTTTTGCCGTCCAAGATAGGGCCCCTAGTTCGGCTGGTGTTGGTGGTACGAGCACCCAAAGAATGGTCAGCATTCTTTCCAATTCTATTATTATTCTCGGATATTCGCCACTGACTTCCGACACCTTGCCATTGGCTTGATCCCGTCTGTGGGATATAATCATTGCACAAAAAATGATTCCACAAAAGAAATGACTTGCCGTGTTTTAGCTCGTGCACGTTCCTAAAAGACAATTATTTCTTATCAAATATGTTATAATTGCAATTGTTTGCTTACAGACTTGATCACAAAATTAAAGGTCTAAATTAAAAAGTAAAACGTTAATGCAAGCAGCAGTTGCTACCTTTGTGCCTTCCCGACCACATTGCGCTCTTAGGTAAAAAAAGATTCCTGAAAAGGAGACTTGGCAGTTTTATTCAGATGACCACTTTCTACAGAATAAAATAACGCTTTTAAAGTCAGAATGCTCGTCCAAATAAACTGGCACCTTCAATTGCACTCAGAGCTTGCCTGGATGCATATTGTTGCGTACTGCATCGAAGAGACGCTTTTCATACAATACCTATATATACACGTGATTACATGATACATGGCGAAAAAAGTAGGCGGTATGCTAAAAACAATGAATGATTTGCACGTCCGAATGTTTGCGCTATTTTTCATGAGCTACATGAGTTTTAACCCGCGCCCCACCGGGGGTCCAGCGCCACCTTCGCCCCACACTGTGGTCGGAAACGCTGTCGTGGGTGGCCACGGGGCCGTTTTTCTGATTTTGGAATTTAGGGGTTTTATGGTTGCCGATGTGAAGAAAATTGTTCAGAGTGTTCTGAATGACCACTATTATCAAGTTAATTTGGTTGAAAGATGCACTTATTACTCATCAAAGTAAGGCGATGATGAAATCCTGAAGTAAGGCACTCGATGCGTCTGCTAGATCCGATTTTTTAACTTTGAATAATAAACGTAAAAACTGAGTCAGACTAGACATAATTGATATCAAAATGCTCCTCATAATGTCAGCTTTAAGATGATTAGCGTTATGTGTATATTTGAACTTTAATAAAGGTATATAATCTGCGTTTTAATTACCCCTTTCACAAATCCACCTTACAAACTAGTTGCTGACTTTGAATAGACAAACAAAAAATAGTTACGTTTCTGCCAATTAGCTTTTTTGTGGAAACCTAGATCAAGTAATTCTCCGTCATGGCCTGGAGAGAGCTAAGTGCGCAAATGTGTGAAAAATTGTCCACAGTGTAAATTGTACCGAGCCGCCCGCCGCCCGGAGCCGTCCGCCCGCCCGCCACCCGGCGCCTCCGCGGCTCGCCACGGCCCGCCGGCCGCCCGCGAGGTGCGGAGGACGCTTATCAGGTGCTTCTCATGTCGTATTGCTCGCCTTTATGCACATTATCTTCATTGTAAGCTCATAGGCTTTCTTGACCCTACCCAGAATCAACCTTGGTCAAGGTCACCCATGCATAAGCCATGCTCATATTGCACATGATTCGACATGCTATGATGAGAGGGGTACACTGATAACTACTGTCTTGATCTTCCTGCCGTCTGAATATATGAAATGAAAGAAACACATATTATAGTGCGAACATTCAACGTGACCTTTTGTGACTTCTGGGAACATCAATTTTAACGATAGTAGCAAATGGTAAGCAGCTCACAAACTCATTTCACTCAGGGGTTCCGAATGGCAATATGTATTTTGTTTTAGCTCGATTAGACGATTAGTCTGAAAAGAGGCTGGGTATTAGAGGTGGGACTTTCTAGGCCCGGGGGCCCGGGGCAAAAGCCCGGCCCAGGCCCGCGGGCTTCGACCGGGCCTGAAGGCCTGATTTAAGCCAATGCCGGGCTGATAACGGGCTTCACCCAGGCTCATTCCGGGCTTCAACTGAACTGGGACTTCAAAGTCAATTTTCTGTAAGTTAAAAAGCCTTTTTCAGTACAGACCTAGTTTTTTCCACTGAAACATAATCTTATTCATGCACCAGCAGCTTTTAAAAATGCATTTACAATTAATTTTGAGACTTTTAGACATACATCAGGAATGTAAAAGCATGAAGCTCTAGCTTTCTATCTGTTACTCATGCCAGGGTCAAAAGCAAGTTACTTAAACCTGAATCAATATTTAAAATCAAATGTTGAATAATGCCTACAGTTGCACACATCCATGCCATACTGTCATCTTATGAATATCGGGATTACTTCAAAATCTTCAAGTCATATATGGGTGAACAAAATATAAATTGTGATAGCATATTTGTTACTTCCATAGTGTCAGTATACCATTTCAAAGGAAGTCATTTAACCAATTTGCTGCTAACATATTGATATTAACACCTAGCTCTAGCTAGAAAATTCTTTCCAGAAGCTTTCTGCTCCAGGTAAAAAGAAAATGTTATCTGTGGAGCCATTCCCATGTCCTCTACAAAAATGGTGAAGTAAATATGTCAGGTACAAACTATCTAGTGGGAGCCCATAATTGTCAAATTTGCCTGGTAACTCTAGCTGCAAGAACAAATGTTGATAAGTTTGACCATTCCACAGCTTCATCTTGCTCTTTCATTGCCCAAAAGATGCAAAATCCATTCAGAAAGGGCTAGTATAAGCAAGGAAATAGGCACAAAGAAAACATGTTTTTGATCGAAGTACTTCAAAACATAAATTAGTCAGTTGTGGGGAGATACTGGGGAGAGCAGTCAGCCTTAGAAGGAACCTTTGAAATTACACCAAAACATGAATATACTTGACATTATGTGTTACATTTTCCTTGTGGAGATACTTCCCTGGCCTCTAGGAAATACAACTTCTATTATAAGCTTTGAACATAAAAGCACTTCCCTCCCAAGATACCTTTTACTTTACACTTCCCTCCCACCACACTAAAAATGTACAGAAACGTAGGAATACAGAACACAAAAACAGAATATCCAAATTATGGGAAATTCCGCGACCTTGAGCAGCTTGTAAGCTTATCTTTTAGGGCCTTGGCTTGTAAAGCCTTGCAGAGCCGGAAAAGCGTCATATATGAAATAAGTGCACAAAAAGTGGCCTATTCTCAGGAACAAAAGAAATGCACCACACACTTTGTGCTTATTTTTTAAATCTGTGAAATTTTAAAATATATTTTCAAAATTCTTGAAATATTTTCGCTGAAATAAACTTACTATTCTGGTAAATTTTGGTGAAAAATGTTTTCATAAATGATTGCTCTAATGTAGACAAGCACGGCGCTTCAGATACCTACTAAGCGCAAGCCCGTAAAATACAACAAAACAAACAGAAATAGTGTTCAAGCCCAAATGGTGATGTGGATGGGATTGAGTTGTTTTTTTGTGTCAGATTTACTTTTTGGTGGAGATTGGTGCAATATTTGTATTCAATTTTTGGTGCGAACCTGTGAAAAACTAGTGGTTCCTTATCAAGATACTTCTTTATGGCTGGTGGTTTGATAATTGTATATGGCTGATGGGCCTTGTTCATGTTGGCCTGTTGGCTTACCTACTTTGCAGACCGGGCTGACCCAAGCAGAACAATCTTTTAACTATCTTCCAAGCTGTTTAGTGACTAAACTAAAAGAAAATGTTCACATGTATTAATTGAGGGACAATATGAAGGATTTTTGGTTCATTCACATCCATTCCGCCATGATATTCTGAAAAGTTTTAGCTGAAAACTTGTCACTGCTCTCTCCTCTATTCATAAACATTATTGGAACTCAATTGTGAGGCTCGTGCCAGCATATAATGATTTATAAAAGTGCAAAGATGGAGAAATTGTCTGACATGAGTGGACTTATTTCATCCCGATTCTTATAGCTGCCATGTGCATACCTCTATCTAGAATGCCCTTTGTTTTTATAAGGTGATGCTGGTCATTACCTGAAGTAAGCTTGCATCATAAGCAAGCCATGTTTCATACTGTGTTTTTCAGTATCATTTTCTGCTGAATTATTAAGATAGCTGAGGCTACTGATGCTACATGCACCTTTTAATATGGTTTTGGGTGAAACCAAAACTTTTTACAGGATGAATTGGCTTAAAACATATATTTGAAACAGCTTTAAAGTAAATAAATGTTGTATATAGTCGTTAATGGTTTTCCATGATACCGGGCCTTCCCGGGCTTGATAATCCATTTCTTCCACAAACCGGGCTTGTGACGGGCTTCTAAAATCAGCAGCAGGCCGGGCCCGGGCCCGGGCCTGCAAAATTGCCCGAAACTCCCACCTCTACTGGGTATGCCCTTTTGCATGCGGAGCCAGCACACCTGACCAGGTCATTAGGGGTCGGGTTAGGTCAATTCCTTTGGTTAACACGCGCACTAGAGGGGACCTCGAAGGCTCCCTCACCTGTTTCCGAGGTGGCGTAAGAACAGCTCGTAGAGCCGAAAAATGATATTTGGCTACATTCGAGAGAGTTTAACGGCGCATCGATTGGTTAATATTTCTAAAAAAGTCGGCCGAAAATTTTGTGACGTATAGGCTGTCAAAGTCAGACCTGCATTTTGAGATTGCCTCCATCGCGCGGTAGAACCAGCTCGCTTGCATTGGATACCGAGTGGTGGATGTCATAACGGCATATAACGGGGATAATATGCCAAGGTCACCTCACAGGAAGGTATAAGTTAAGGTCGAAGGTCACAGGTCAAGGTCATATCAGAATTTTCAAGGTCATTGACCCCAGCGCTTCCGGTCAAATAGCGTTACCCGGTCGGAGGTGTATTATTCTATGAAGTCCTAGTTAAGGTACCTGAATATTAAGATCAAGGTCAAAGGTCAAGGTTAAAGGTCATTTTTAAAGGTCAATCCCCATTTACCACCAAACACGGCAAAAGTGTTAGTCAAAGTGTACATTATCGATATATCGTCATATTGCGACCACATAGGTCAATGACCTTGGATGACCTTGACCCCAAAATTGTAGCAAAACTTTTTCTACCTTCCCTCAATGACCCTTGTCTGCCTTTAGCTTATTCCCGTCATTTTCCTGCTTAATAACGGTATTTCCCAATAGGTCCCCAGCATAGCCAATATTTGACGTTTATGACATCGTTTGACCTTGAAGATATTGACCTAGGTCAATGAAAATTGGTCATGATGTAGATCACTATAGCCCCCACCCACCCTCCAAACAGAGTTGTTCTTTGTCTTTTAGTTTTCGAGATCTTAGAGGGGGGCCTACCACGCCCCCTACAGTGCGCGTTAGTGTCAGACCCCTCTCCATTGTGGGTGTTAGTTGAATCAACTTAAGTATACCTCTCTCATTGCGATTGATATAGCATGATCTGCTGAAAATTTGGGGTGAATCGGTTGGACCGTTTTAGCGCTGTAGCAAAATGAACATGAACAAAAACCTCGGTGGCCATCCGTGAGGCCGTTTCCGACCACTGTCTATGCCCCCGGTGCACCGGGGGCCATCGATGGCCCCCATCTAACTCCGAAAATATGGGCGTTAGCGGAAATCTGCAAAGTGCAATAGAAAGCTCGCGTGAATTCAGTAAGAAATTATTTGAAATATTTTAGTGCTCAGGGTCAATGGTTTGACCTCCACAGGTCAAATTAGGTCAAGATCGGCTATTTTCACTCAAATATGCAATGCTTAAGCAAACTGGGCAGAACTCTTATGCCATTAGAGCTATTGAAGTCTGGTAAAGTACATTTGATAGAAAATTTTCAGTCCTTTTTCCGCTATGTGAAACGTAGAGGCCTCCCGCCAGTGGTTTGACCTCCAGAGGTCACCTCGTGACCTAAGATGACCTGAGGTCACGAAAGGCCAGAAAGTGACCTTTTTGTATATCAAATGAAAGCCAGTGACAAGACAAACACGATGGTGTTTGTTTCAGCGCTCTAGCTTAATTAAATCAAAAGTTATTGTCAAAATACTGTTTTTGACCCCTGGTGACCTTGGATGACCTTGGAGAAGTCAAAGGGCAAGTGTGGCCCCTGGAATCCGTGAAAGGGTGTCCAAGAACGCTTTTCTGATCAAGCTGAGAATTTTCAATCGCTTTTGTGACTTTTAGATCATAATACAGCTTTTCCCCATGCTTTTTCAATGGGAGAGGTCACCTCGTGACCTGACCTCAGGGCACGAAATGGAAAAATCCCGGATATACACCTTGTAGACCCTGGAGGGGCCATAAAGTGTAGGAAGTTTCAAATCGATCGACTCCGAAATGTAGCTCTTACAGAGCTCTAAAGTTGAAGTGAGGTGACCTTGGTTGACCTCGTCTGATAACCTGACCTTGGGTGAACCAGGGTAAAAAATTTCAAGGATGTTGGGAAAATGATGCAGTGAGAGGAAGAGCCCTCAACCGCGGTCCTGCGCCTCTTCGTTTTTCTGCTATCTCGGAAAAACCCTAGGGTGGGGGGCCGTCGATGGCCCCCGGTGGGGCGAAGGTTAATATTCCTCGCGCTGCTCATTTGCTTTACATGTCGATCAGCCGCCGATATGGCGCGCTTACATTATAAGGTGATCTCATCTTCAAACTAGTATAGATGCGTTTTTCGAGACGCATTTTTGCAGGTTCAATGTCAATTATACCACCCCATGATTATACATTAATCAATTAAACGTATCTTGATCTTGATTGAAAAAGATGTTACGAAGAGCGAAATATTTTAATATAATATCTTTTTTTACAAACACGTTTACTGAAATGTTTTAAAAGACATTCTTAAATAATTACGCTTTAAACTAGATTCTCACCCTTTGCATCATTTTCCCTGCAGTCTTCAGTTATATGAGCATAACGGTTTATAGTTAGTTTACATTTTTACTTTGAAAATCTACTACCAGAATGTGAGAAGACTGATTTCTAAAACTATTTCTCGCCTGAAAATAAGATTACCTGTTGGTAAGATCTTCAGTTGGTGCTTTTGTTGTCTCACGGAAAGTCGGTTTTCACCTTACTAATGATGGAACTTATCCCACTTTTGCTTCGAGTTTTTATATCCCTTTTGTAATCCTAACATCCGCGATTCTCTAAATTTCATGTGCATATGTTTAGAGCAAAAGTTTTGTTGCCGCTTAAAGGTTGAAAGAACTTTCTAAACAAAGAACATGGGGTCTTTTAATATACGGAATCATCTCTTGGAGAATTTGTATAGGGCAGCTCCAAATGCTCAACAATTTTCTACTTCTGGCAGCTTATTCGAAAACTAATGGTTTATAGGCAATAGGCATCGTTCGAAAAGGTGGGCTGAGACTTGGGGAAATAGCCTGCAGATACCAGGTTTGAAGTTGTTATCATTATTTCAGAATAATTACGGAATAATTATATTATCAGAATAATTACGGAACATTTCGTGCAAAAGTCAGGGCCTACGTCGCCGCTTTGTAGCCAATTGTATACGTGTGTGCCCTTTTGGGTATTTTACTCTGGTTGTACAGTGTATGTTCACTTATCATGTGTATATAATGTCGATTGCCCTCTATATCGATGTACCATTGTTTTATCTCCTCTACTTTGCCTTTGATTGGGGTCATCCCGTGGGCAATTAATTAGATAAATACAAACACAAATTTTCAAATTGATTTGGACTGACTGAAACTGCCTGTCAAAAAGGGCCAACGCTTATAATGCACCCGACCGTTTTTACCTGACGTCAGGGCTGGGGGTAGCTTAGTACTAAAAATATACAACCAGGATCAGAAGGTGGGTAATTTTTATAACGACGTCAGTGGTTGGAACGCCATTCACTCCAACCCTCTTGATAACGGTATATATTCTGAGGCCGTACCCAGAGGCGGATGCAGGGTATACGATGGGAGGAGGAACTCTGGCCAGGGGGCGTCATTTGGGTCAGGGGCTCCAATTCCCGGGAGGAGGAACTCTGGCCAAGGGGCGTCATTTGGGTCAGGGGCTCCAATTCGTAAGGTGCGACCTACCAGAGCGACGCCACATTGCACCACGGCGGTGCCAATGCTTGAATCCTGCGGGGGAGGAGGGGGGGTAAGATCAAAGTTTCAGGGGGATCGGTGTCGTTCTAGGGGAGCCTGGCCCTGGCGCCCTGTATCTGCCCACAGTTGCGCCGGCGGTGAACGGCTCTGCCAGTCATTATTGCCCTCCCAGCTCAGTTTGGAAGCCGCCGCAGATGTTTTTGCCAGCTGCTGCGATTAGATAGATGGTACACTCGTTCAGCAGAAAGTAAATCACGTGATCATCAGCAGAGCTGCGTCCAGTTTTTGGGCACCCAACCATCTGGGCTTCTGAAAAACGTTAAAAAATAGGTGTGATAGTTTGCCATTTAAGCTCAAACTAAAGGATTTTCTGGTGGCAGCAGTGATGTTTTTAATTTCTTCGTCTGTGCTACGTCCAAAGCCTTCAATGTTTAGCCAATGGTAGTGAATGCAGAACGCCTCCAGGCATCTCCTACCACCTTGCCCATACGTTGACCCTGTCGATTGTGGCGGAAACTAAACGCAGGACGAAAGCCGTGCGAGCCTGCTTTTGTGCCCGATCCAAAGTCCTATTTGGGCGGAATGCATTGGAAGCGACCGTGTGGTGGTGGGTAGTTGCGCGTGGCGCGGACGGTGCGACCGCCCCCGCGCGGAGCCCGCCCGCCGCGGCGCAGCGCCGGCCGTCATCAGTCTCAGCGTCGGAGCCGACGGGGTAGCCGCGCGCCGCCGCCGCCTGTGTCGATGCCGACGAGTCTGGAGCTGCCGCTGAGGACACTCGGTGGGGAGTGAGTGGTGGCACAGCGGCGGCAGCTGTCGAGGGGTGGACCGTGTCCGACACCCCAGCTGAGCGATGACCAGCTCAGAACCCGAACAGAAGGGCCGAGTATAGGACATAATATTTACGCCGTTGGAAGAGTAAGTACCGGATCCAGGCCGAATGTGCTGGAGGTGTGTTGTAGGTGACTGTCGGTACGGTACGACTACAAGCTGGCTATGGCAACTGCATGACTGGTGCAAGACTGGAGGCTGCAGTACATCAACCACAATATACTGCTACTTGACTCAATAAAATTAACAAAACAAAGTCAAGCGGCTCGTACGCTTCGGAGCTTGAAAACCCCAGGAATTTACCAATATTGCAAAAAACACACACACACACACACACATATATATATATATATATATATATATATATATATATATATATATATATATATATAGGCATTGGGGCTTAAATGTAATGAAAAAAACACAAAAGAAAGGCTGGATAGATATCAAATAATGCAACACAAAAGCACTCACACAAGCATGGTAGATCAAACACAATTTCATTTTATTTTGTTCTCACATATTTCAACGTCACGGGACTCATCTATTACAATGGACAGCGGGCCCAGGTCAAGGACCTGGTGGACTAGGAGTGCAGCACACAGCTGCACTCATGCACATTCACTTACGGGCGAAAACATTCCAAGATAACACGCGCAGTGGAGAGGGGTCTGGCGTCAACGTGCAGTGGAGGGCGTCCTAAAGTGCCCCCCAAGATCTCTAAAACCAAAAGGGTTAGAAATCGGCCCTTGGGGTGTGTGTAAGTAGTAGTTAGCTATATTGTAGCCAACTTTTATTGACCTAGCTCAATATCTTCAATGACAAACGAGGCTGTTAAACCAAATCTGGGCCGTGCTGGAGATCTATTGGGAAATGCCGTGATTATGCAGAAAAAGTCAGGAATACGGCAAAAGCGGACTAAGATCATTTAGAGAAGATCCCACACAATTTTCCCTGAAAGTTTGAGGTCAAGGTTATTCAAGGTCACTGACCTAGGACGTAACAATGTGACATATTCCCAAAAATGTACAGTATAATTGGTACTATAGCAGCCTCTGGGCGGGAAATGAGGGCTTGACCTTTAAAAAACAATCTTTGCCCTTGACTTGTAACCTTGACCTTAACACTGAGTATCCTTTCCTATGAAGTCATAGCAGAGCATACGTAGGGGAGGGGGTGGTAAGACGGGCATGGTAGGTAAGACGGGCACAGGCTCTGTGGACCAAACCAGCAGTGGTATAGATATCCCATTACTTGCAGAAGTGTGTGTTTGGGTGCCTGGTCATGAGCCAAAAAAAACGAATTCGTAACCTTTGTTTTTCCAAAGTTTTGGAAAAACAATATTGATGGCTCAATCTACCATTGTTAGTAGTTTTGTTTGTAGCGTTATGTCAGTGTCTGGTCATAATTTGAAAAATAAAATATGCAGAATCTGTCAGGAAGAGCGTTAACAGGCGTTAGGTAAATGAAGTTTTATATTACCCTTGCATGATGATCGCCAACAATGAAGTTTTCTAGAATATTGATATGCGACAAGACGGGCACGAAAGGAAATATTATATTACCATTAAGTATATAATATTTATCGCTGCTGTATTTACATGATTAAAAGAAATCAGTCCCAGAAGGTCCTGCGAACCGGATTAGGAGCTGTAAATTATTGATTGTTTGAATCCACTGAAAAATTATCATTTTATGGAATTCCCGCAAAATAATTGTCTGCCGGCTGTGTTATCGCAACAATGCTTTGCAAAATGATTCATACCTCATTTTTGCTCTATATGGTATGGTTTTTGTAAAAAAAACTCTAGCAAAGATGACCTATTTTCAAAAGCCCGTCTTATCCCACCTGTTGGGGTAAGACGGACTTTTGCAGCATTCTACGGTAGACGTTACTGCTCAAAGGAATAAGCAGGGATCCTAGTATGCTTAAGCGCAGGAACAAATAAATGTTTGCTGAAGCTACAAGTGAAATCTCATCACCATTTTATGAAAAGTGAGTGAGACACACAGTCTCAAGCACAACTATGCCCGTCTTACCACCCTCTCCTCTAGGTAATACTGAATAATTCCATCTTTCTGAGCACTGGGATCGATGACCTTGACATGCGACCCGTGACATTGATCTTTATGTGGGGTGACCTTGACACATAACTCGATTATATGCCGTTATCACGTCACCACTCGGTCCACAGTGCAGGTGAACTGGTGCAACCGCGCAATTGCGACGGTCTCAAAATATAGGTCTGACTTAAGTAGTGTTTTCCGGTGGCGAACGGTTCTCCGGCCACCTCGGAAAAATAGGTGGGGGCACGTTAGGATCCCCCTCCACTGCGCGTGTTATATCTCGGGCCTATTGAAGGCTCCTCTCTCCTCCACTGAGTAGATACCTCCGGAGATTTAGTTTGGGGCTGAGGAGAGAGCCGTCCCGAACCGCGGTGACAGCCCGCTGAGCGCTGCTGCCTCTCAGTATCTCCTCCCAGACTCAGCTGATATGTGATGAAGGCATACATTTCCGTCCTGGCCAGTTGTGCCGTCTCTGAAGTCTCGCATCGCCATCCAATGGCGCATCGAGCCAGCCGCCTCTCCTGTTTAGTCACTCGTGTGATTAGACATGAGGGGGTGCATTAGACAGCGGGAAGAGGTGTGTTTCAAGCTCACGTGTAGGCAACCATCCTAGGTTATGTACTGCGTCGCTGACGCGGTCACGCTTGCTACGACCGGTAAACACACACGCGCGGCGCAGTTTAAAGGCTCTCTCTCTGCGTTCTATGCACATTGAACGGTGCAAATTGTTACAAAATGGTTCTAGTTTTCATCGTTCTTAGTTACATCCCCTTTCAGTGCAGGCGTCGTTCTATCAGAGGTCACCACAACTTAATTTCGACGATTTTTGCTCCAAAGCTTTGTGCTCTGACCATCATTTAGGTAGTTTCCGTTAGTTTTTTTTTCTGTATTGCTGTCTTCCTGCCCGGCTATATTTGTGGTGTCACATTCGGGATGTCGGTCGCCTTTTTGTCCTACATGGCTCGCTATTTCAGACCGGTCCTTTTCTCCCATTTCTGTTGTCCAGCGGTGCTCGTTTCAAGACATCGCCTCGTCTTGTCAATATTTACCGGCGGAGCATGGTGCTTTATACGCACGTGTTTTTTGGCTGATTTTTCCATAGAGATCTACTATAACTAGAGATGACACAAATGTGTGTGGATTCCAAAATTGAATGTTTCGTTAGTACAAATCTGAACCACTGCGGGGAAGCTCGTGACTGTTTACTGAAATACGTCTCTGCTAATGGTATTCAATTTAATTCAATTCACACAATTCAACAATTGGTTGTCATGACAACGATTTAATATGCCGCAAATCCTCGCAATGAATAATGACTTTTTCTGCAAAAAGTATTTAGTCGTGAACTAAATCAAGAAGCTCTTGTTGACATTATCACCTGATTCTCCAATTAACCTGGCCAATATTTGTACTAACTAAACTTTCAATTTTGTCGTCGGGGTATTGCCGTGTTGTACAGGATGTTCTCTCTAGTTATAGTAGATCTCTATGACATTTTCAGTCTGTGATTTTACCTGTGTAAGCATGGGGCTGAGAGTAAGTTAGTGTAGAAGACAAACTAAAGGTTGAATTTCTTACACTTGTTTAACTGCTCCGCAACGCCTTTGCTGTATGACAGTATTATTCTTGCGTTCGGTTTGCTTTCGTTTCTGTGTTTTTCCCTTGGTTTCATGTAGGGTGCTGTTTTGTAGCCAGTCTGGGCAAGTGTTATAGTATTTTTCTGTTTGGCTTCATATTCATTTTGCTGTATATTATTTATAGTTGATGCCGAATGTTTAGCTCGGTTCCTATGCCTTTTTGCCACTAGTGGGTGATCGGATTTGAAGTTTCGGCGGAGGCCCGTGTTGTCGGTTTCTTGTGCACTGGTGTTATAGAGAAAATCATATTCACTATCTGACGCACACTGAACGCATTCGTACATATTTTTTGTACCATGACTTTGCCTGATTATAATGGAGAGACTTGGTAATAAACAAGAGTAAATCGATAAAGCGTGGGGGGACCAATATGCTCCAGTGTCCGAAAATCGCCCCAGCGTTGGGCATCACATCCTGTTCGAGAGGTAAACCCGCCAATACCAGGGCTCAGACGATAATTTGTCGATCAACAGACCCTAAATGTCCTTAGAAATTGTGTTTTAAATATATTTGTGGAAACCGGAGGGTTGACTGACTTTTTTCTACTCGCAGGGTCTGTAAACCATTGATTTCGCGAGAAATCCCCACATTAGCAATATGTTTTAAATAAGCTTAGGAAGCCACAGGCAGACGCAGGATTTCTGATCGGCAGGCACATGGTCGAGGGGCGCCAGTCTGACCAAGGGGTCGGCACTTTTGGGAGGAAAAATATATCAGGTAAGCGTCAAATCCCATCGCAGGGACGCCGATATTCACATTTTGGGGAGGGGGCGAGAAGCGACATTTCAGGGGGTGCCATCAAATTTTCCATGGAGGCCACAGAGGGGAACAGGGTGACGTGACTATTTCAGGAGGCGCCGAGGGTCGATCGGGGACAAATGCGCCCTTTCCCTTGATCCGTCTATGTAGCTTAATGTTTTGAGGGCAAAATCACGTTTTTCAGAGGATTCAGAGTGCTGAAACAGGCCGAGACTTCAGCGACGGGAATATTGTTGCAGTAGGACGAGAGGCGGCTGCGTCCCCTGTTCCTACGCCTGTGGGATTATTCAGCCTTTGTTGGCCTATGGGTCATTTTGAGAGAAAACCTTTTCTTTGAACATGAGCACCAGAATTAAAAAAAAAAACTGTAAGGCTTTGCTCCACTGGCGGATCCATTGGTGGCCAAAAGCCCTGTTCGCCTCCAAAGCCTAAACTAGTATCTTTTAGCCTCCAAAAGGACCCAATTCTAGCCGTTTGCTTTAAAAATGCTATGTTTTCGCGATTTTCTCTCAATTTAGCCCCTCCCCACATACGTTGGTTTGGCCCCCTCTAAAAGCTGCTCCTGGATCCGCCAATGCTTTACCTCCTGGTAATTTAAAAGAAATTGTCAACAATAACTTACCCAAGGTCAGCATCTTGCTGAGGCTGGCTGGTCAGAAACCTTCACCACGAAAAAAGTACCAGATCACCAGCGCTTAATGTGGTTTAGTATCAACAACAAAAGCAAACAATATCCCAATACACTAGTGTTGTCAAGCTACTGGAAGCAGAACTAGCGGGAGGTAAAATCCAAGGTCGTTTAAATGACATTGGATTCCAAGAAAAAGTTTTGTGCTTTGAAACCTAAAGCAAAAGTTAAAGGTGAGTTAGGTATCTCGCAATGGAACAATATCAAAACCAATTTGGAGTACAGTCCCTATTTCATTACATGTTCACGTAGTACAAAACATGTTCTGACGCCTCCATGTTCTCGTTTACGTTATTGGTCGTAAAATCTGAAAAAGGAGAATATTCATAAATAATTTCGCAAATAAAGTATAAAAAGAAAGCCGTGCTGCTCCCAAAAGCAGGGTGTTGATAGAGGCCAAAAATCGGTCAGATTTCTAACCTAAAAATACCATGAACGTAGGAACTTGGCGGTGTCGGTTGGCCCCGGAGTGGCGGTGTCGGTTGGTCCCGGAGTCGTGGCTCTTGGCAGTGTCGGTTGGTCCCGGAGTCGTGGCTCTTGGCAGTGTCGGTTGGTCCCGGAGTCGTGGCTCTTGGCGGTGACGGTTGGTCCCGGAGTCGTGGCTCTTGGCGGTGTCGGTTGATCCCGGAGTCGTGGCTCTTGGCAGTGTCGGTTGGTCCCGGAGTCGTGGCTCTTGGCGGTGACGGTTGGTCCCGGAGTCGTGGCTCTTGGCGGTGTCGGTTGGTCCCGGAGTCGTGGCTCTTGGCGGTGACGGTTGGTCCCGGAGTCGTGGCTCTTGGCAGTGTCGGTTGGTCCCGGAGTCGTGGCTCTTGGCGGTGACGGTTGGTCCCGGAGTCGTGGCTCTTGGCGGTGTCGGTTGGTCCCGGAGTCGTGGCTCTTGGCAGTGTCGGTTGGTCCCGGAGTCGTGGCTCTTGGCAGTGTCGGTTGGTCCCGGAGTCGTGGCTCTTGGCGGTGACGGTTGGTCCCGGAGTCGTGGCTCTTGGCGGTGTCGGTTGATCCCGGAGTCGTGGCTCTTGGCAGTGTCGGTTGGTCCCGGAGTCGTGGCTCTTGGCGGTGACGGTTGGTCCCGGAGTCGTGGCTCTTGGCGGTGTCGGTTGGTCCCGGAGTCGTGGCTCTTGGCAGTGTCGGTTGGTCCCGGAGTCGTGGCTCTTGGCGGTGACGGTTGGTCCCGGAGTCGTGGCTCTTGGCGGTGTCGGTTGGTCCCGGAGTCGTGGCTCTTGGCGGTGTCGGTTGGTCCCGGAGTCGTGGCTCCTGGCGGTGTCGGTTGGTCCCGGAGTCGTGGCGCGTCTTGGGGCGCGTCTTCGCGGTGTCGGTTGGTCCCGGAGTTGTTGCTCTTGGCGGTGTCGGTTGATCCCGGAGTCGTGGCTCTTGGCAGTGTCGGTTGGCTCCGAAGTTGTGGCGCGTCTTGGGGCGCGTCTGGGCGGTGTCGGTTGGTCCCGGAGTCGTGGCTCTTGGCGGTGTCGGTTGATCCCGGAGTCGAGCAGACTGGTGTGGAACTCCGCTCTCTATTTGCTTTCCTTGAGTGCGTCATTTCCCGGAATCTATGCAGCGCTGTTGTCTGAACAATTTTCTGATGAACGCCGAGGTGGATGAAGATGTAGACGACAAAGAAAAGAAAGTGATTGGCTCTTAAGGCACGGGTAATTGGCTTTGCACGGATAATTGGCTTTTAAGACACGGATAATTCCATTCTTGTCTCTTTTAACGTGTGAGGCTGCTTTCTAAGACATATTTCACTTTTATCTTGCTAACTCTCAGCGTCTGCATTGCGTCAAATTTAGCATGCTTTTTTCATGTGTGCATGCCTTCTTTGAACATCAACAAACACAGGCGTATGCAAAGTTGGAGCAATGGTGGGCAAAGCTAAGAACGGGCAACTACTCCCAATCTGTCAAATATCAAATTCAACTGAAAATTGGGAATGTGGCACCCTCAGAGTGGGATTGAATTTTTAATACATGGAAAGCTAGCTTTCAGGTGAGATGGATGCTATGTAGGCTGTTTTTCTTACTTTAAGTATTCTTATGGGAAAAACTTTCTTCACCAACGCAAATGTTTCATTTAAGATAGCTGCAACTACGGGCGTGGAGCAAGAAGAATGATGGGGGAATGCGTCCTCACTACTGGCGAATCAGGGTGAAGTTCTCTCCCAAAATTATGTTACTCAACTGAAATTTCTTTAATTTTCCCACCATAAGCAGCGTGGACCTGCCTAAATGTGCCGGTGAAGTGCATCGTGGTAGCATTTTGGGCAGCTAATATTCTCAAAATTAGCCTCGCATCCCCATCCTCAGTCATCACCAGTCCGGGGCCCATAATCCCAGAACAAATTGTCTGGCGACGCTACTGGTTGCATCCCTTCCCATGTGTTTCACACCCTAAGGAAATATTGGGTTTTCGCGTGGTAAGGCCCCTCTCCAGCCCCATTGCCCTTCCATCAGCCTACCACCTTCCCTCGTCAGTCTTCCGCCTTCTTTCGTCAGCCAAGTCCCCTCCGAAACGAATATCCTGGGTGCGCGCCTGGTATGGCCCAATTGCACATGCTACGCGCACGCATTTTTCTAGTTTGGACCCCTTTCAAACTTACATGCTTAAGGTGACGTTGGTACTTGTGATTATAAATGTATAAACTTGCTTCCATAGGTAGTTTAAAATGTAAGATTAGTTCTGATATATGAAGAAAAATAAAAGTATTTAGAATAATTACTTTGGGTCCAATGATGCATGGTTTAGCTAAACTCACTATTTGTATTCGAATTCAATGATGGCGCAGCCAGGCAGCAAAGTAGGTTTTATATGGCAGCATGATAAGCTGCTATATCATGACGTCACGCCAATGTGGAGGTTTTACTACCTCATGCTGAGGAAAACTAAATAAGACTAAATATTGGCCTTATTAGCCATTTTTTCTGCAGATATGAGATCAAATTTATCATCTTCAATAAAGCTATTCCTAAAACCATTCCAGGTTAAAATTGCACTAAGGTGCCATATTTCCTTTGAAATAACACGATGTAACCTTGCTTTCTTCGGAGTTTATTCAGAATTCCACATTTACTGTTTTAATACCTGACTTCTGAAACGTCCTTTCTGGCAAGCAGCTCCACGCAACTGGGTCTGAACGTCACTGGCCATACCTGGGGCTTTACCACGCACCAAATGCTGAGGTCCTCTTGGGCATTGAGGAAAAATTAACGTCTATCAAATTTTTCAGTGTTCACCGCTGAACACACCCCCTGACCGCATCAAAACTTGGTCCTTTCATTCTTTGTCACAGTTTCATCCCTGCCCAACAAGATACGCTGGAAACTGAAAAACAAAGACCTGAGGAGCGTCGACGCACAAAGTGGCTTAATTATCTCCTATATTCTTCCTTAACTTAAAATCTAACGAAAGAAAACCAAGGCGGGACTATATGGGAGTTGCTCGTGAGGCCTCCTGCAGTCATTTTTATATCACTGACATACCTATATACTTCTTCCCTCTCCTGCCAATGCTCATGAACTATATTTGTTGGGGTTTTAAGACGCACGACAGCCAAGGCTACACAGCGTGGCCAACTACACATCTTTAGGGGACTTTTGGGGATCAGGTTATACTTGTGCCTAGAGCCCGGCGGGTCTCGAACCCGGACCTGTGGCTCTGGAGGCAGTCGCCATACCACTGACCCACGCATTCTGCAACCAGCTCTTACTTTTAATGTTTATTCTATAAAGAGACTCGCGTTTCTGCGCTCGTTAAATAATTTGGTGTTACATTTAGAGGCTTTCGAAAGCCTTACAGCGCTCTTTACTGCCCACTACAGCACCCTTCGCTTGATTTCATGGGTAAGGGGCCTGGGGGTCTGGGAGGCGCAGTCAGTTAGCACGCTCGCTCGGCTGGGCCCGAGGCATTCTGTACATGCAGTGTCGCGGGTTCGAGCCCCACCAGAGGGAGGATCTAGCGCCTTGTCCTGGCTCAAGCCCAGTACACTCCCCTTCCCCACCCCTTTGGAGCCACTGACTCTCTGACCTCATAAGTTGGTGCATCGTTAGACCCAAAAACTAGCATTATCCTCAAACCCTCAAATGAGCCACTAATTGGGATGCCATCCAGTTAGGACTGGCATAGTGGGACAGGTGTTGAACCTGTGTAGCGGCGCTGGGAAATCGGACACCCACAGGGCTATTCAGTTAAAATAATCCAGGGCAGGTGCAACTGGAATGGTGTGGGTGTTGACCAATCATTCCAGTGGTAGCATCACAGACTGGCGGTTTTTGACCAACCGCTCAAATGGTGGCATCACAGATGGTGGGTTTCGACCAATCGCTCGATTGGTAACATCACCGAATGACGGGTTTCGACCGATTCCTCGAATAGTAACATCACAGAATGACGGGTTTTGACCAATCGCTCGATTGGTAGCATCACAGACCGGCGGGTTTTGACCAATCGCTCGAATGGTAGCATCACAGACTGGCGGGTTGTGGACCTCGCATGGTGGCATCACAGACTGGTGAGTTTTGACCAATCATTCCAGTAGTATCATCACAGACTGAGCTTAAGAGCACTAGCAAGTTATGCAGTCGACATTTTTCCTGGTGATCTTTAGAATTGCATGGCAATGTAAACACCCATCCACAGCCGTAGTTATTTCACTGCGCAATGCACATGCATGTAGATATTGTATTCCAAAATTGCAATGAGTAAAATTATATGAACAGCATTCTGTGATTGGATGACAATTCATGCTGGAGGTTCAAACTAGAGGCAATAGATATTTCGATGTGTGCCCACAGGATTCGCCCAGATTTTACACATACTGAGGCGCGATTTATTGGTTCATTTTGTCAATACCAATTTGGCTAATGGCGAAGGCGCGTTCCCGTGAACGATCCAATAAAGAGCGTAGTGATCAGGAAATAGTCTCTTTTCATGACTGTTTCAAAGTTTCCGAGGTGATCGTAAAACTTTGCGCCTTGGCGTTTCATTTTGACCCGGTTAGACTAAATCAGCCCATGGATCAGAACGGGTTGACTAAATGGAATGCCTCCAGTCGCGACTGCTCGTCGCACTTGCCCCGAGGCATCTGACGAATCCAGGAAGCCATCTCCCCCAAACGCTGATGTGGGTCAATTGGCCCCCAGACGTCTTAATAAAAATATACTAGAGATTGAGATAGAGACATGTATTCCAGAATATCCTCAATCGAAGCGAAGCGAGGCTTTTCATATTCGCTCGTCAAGTGGGTACGAAAGATAATAAGAAGGGCAAAAGTGCCTCGAAAGGTCGAGTAAAAGGAACCACGCATCAAAAGGAATGTGGCACCTTTATAATGTGATCTTAATTGAGATAGCCAAGTTGTGAAGCATGTCGGAAAATCTAGTACTCAATATATCACTTTTCTTGAAACTAAAAATTTCCGTGGAGAAAAGCTAAAACCCTACCTGAAATGTACCCCAAATGTACCCCAGTCAGTTGGCCACAGTTTCCAGCTGTTAGTGTGACAACAGCGCTGACGTCACGGTGAGTAATCAGCCAATTGAAGCCCTTGAAGCCTATTCGATATGGTAGTAGTTGCCAGATCATGACGTCAACCACATACAAAGGTTTATTTTTCACCCCAGAGGAGCATTTTAGAAATAAAAATATTGAGCTCATTGTACATTTTTGAGAGAAATCATGCACGTTTTCATGATTTTCGGCAAAAAATACCCCTCATTACTCGAAATTCCTGGATTCGAACAAGGTGCCGCATTCCCTTTAAGAACGCACCTAAAACTGACAGACTCACGTAAAATAATACCTGATGCACTCTAAAGCACACAACATAAATCACACGTCTACAGGCCCAAAATGTCACGTAAACGGTGTTTAAAACTAGTGAGGCTGACGCTGTCCCAAACATCGGCCGGCAGGACGTTATAACGCGACACAGCAGAACGGAAAAGCCAACGCCTTCCTGCGTTTGTTCCAGCACGCCATGTCCGCAAGTTTCCGACCTGCCTTGACCCGTACATATGCTCCGCACGCTGGAGCATGTTGCTCAGGACAGACGGTTCGCCAACACGCACCACACTATGTAATAAACTCAGCTGATGGAAGGCGCGTATAGGTGGGAAGAGTTAGGCAGGCGCAGTCCCGTGACCTCTCATGATATGTGATCGTATTTTCTCTTTCCGGTCAGGACTCTGGCGCAGAAGTTAATAATCTTTTGGATGCAATGGATTTGTATTTCGCCGCACGTGCTACGGAGTTACGGCACGCTATTTTAGGAAGGTTTGGTATTACGGCATTTTAGCTACGGGTACGATATAAGGAATAGCGCACGAGGATATTCTGGTAATACTCGTGAACGACTGAGTGCTGATCGGGTAATGGTTTAAATATATGATATTACCTGCCCATAAACCTATGCAGAGCCCCTCTTTCTTAACGCACGCAGGTACGGGATCAATACCGCCTTCACTAGCACGGATGCAAGTACACCCCCTCTCGAAGATGGCAAAACCACGTTAAAAAGCGAAACACGGAAGACTGTGTTAGATTGCCTGCCTTGATATTTAACGAAAATGACATCACAACTTTACGGTCAGGTCCTTTTTGGGGGCACTGCAGGTCAAATAATGCGGGGATACACTAGATGCTGAAGCTTTTACCAATGGTGACAAACGGAGCAGGACCATAGAAAATATGTAAGACGTATTGGAATCTTCTCGGTTAGGTTAATAAAATGAATTATTATCGGACCTTGCCGTGCCAAATCCGGAGACTGGCGTCACATAACGTCAGTTCTAGGTCAGAATGGGTTATAATGAACGATTCGAATCACAGTCGCAATGCAAACACAGTGACACCAAAATAAAAAGCTTTTTTACTGAATTAGACAGTTCTAATCTATTACATTGCGAGGTTACTGAGCTTTAAGGGAATGTGGCACCTTCATAACGTGATTTTAACTGAGATAGCCAAGTAAGTTGTAAAACAAGTCGGAAAACCCGGTTCTCGATATATCATTTGTCTTGGAACTCGAGATTTCCGTATAAAAAAGCTGAAACCTACCTGAAATGTACCTCTCATGTACCCTTAGCAGCAGGCCACAGTTGTCATGGCTGTTGGTCAATGGCGAATCCAAGGAGGGGGGACAAAAAGGAAATTTGCCACCCCCAAACGGAAAAGCTCGGGGCAAAACTATGTTTTTGTCCCCCGCAAAGTGATCGACCTCCTTTTTTCCCCGACTCCTTTTTAGTTTATAAGCAAGATTTTGGTGCTTCAACTCTCGACTTCAAAACAGAACCAGTTAAGTTCAGTGTAAATAATGGGCCTTCGACTGGGAAAAGTATCTCGAGCCCATATCTTTCTTCCCGTGACGTTTTTTTCTTTTCGCCTCAAATACCCAAAATTCTACCGGCAAGGGATATTGTAACGCAGTTTTTGCGGCGTGACTTTTTTTGCTTTTCGACTTTTGACTTTGGTTTGCCCCTCCCAAACCCACCGGCTAGATCCGCCACTGCTGTTAGTGTGACGACATATGCTGATGTCACGGTGAGTATCAGCCAATCGAAGCCCTTGAAGCATATTGAATATGGTAGTGGTTACTAGATCATGACATCATCCACAGGCAGATATTTATTTATTTCCCTAGAGGAGCATTTTAAAAATCAATATATTGAGCCTATTGTAGATTTTTCGGAGAAATCATGGACGCTTCCATGATTTTCGGCTAAAAGCCTCCCTAATTACACAAAATTCCAGGATTCCACCAAGGCGCCACATTCCCTTTAAGCCAATTTATCAATGCATTTCCGATGAAAGAGTCTGGGCTATTGCCGGAACTCAGTTCAGGAATGCAATAAATCCCATCGATAGCTGTTGCACTTGTCGACATTATAAAACGCGTGTCACAGAGCAGTAAATTAAGTTCACTTTAGCTGTTGACCAACTAATTTATTTAGCATAGTTCATTTGAACTTGACCGTTGACGATACCTGAAAAGAGCGAATCCTGAAATTTAAGTCCGAGTTGTGAAAGAGACTAATCGATAGATATATCAAGTATTCCGTGGCTGCGCGCCGCTCTGTTTTACTGCATGTAAACAGCTTAAAGGGAATGTAGCACCTTGGTCGAATCCCGGAATTTAGTGTAATTAGGCGTAATTTTAGCCGAAAATAATGAAACCACTCATAGTTTCTCTGAAAAAATGTACAATAAGCTCAATTTTTTATTTTTAAAATGCTCCTCTAGGAAAAGAAATAAATATCTGCCTGTGGATGATGTCATGATCTGGCAACCACTACCATACCCGAAACGCTTCAAAGGATTCGATTGGCTGGTGCTTGCCGTGACGTCAGCATATGTCGTCACACCAACAGCGATGACAACTGTGTCCTGCTGTTAAGGGTACATGAGGGGTACATTGCAGGTAGGTTTTAGCTTTTTTCTACGGAAATCTCGAATTCCAAGACAAATATACTGAGTACCAGGTTTTCCGACTTGCTTTACAACTTGGCTATCTCAGTTAAAATCACGTTATGAAGGTGCCAAATTCCCTTTAAGGAGGGACTAGCTCTCCGTTCTTGTGCGTGTTAATTACATTATCAACATTATTACTATTGTTATTATCACTATTATTGGGGTTATCATGAGCACTTCGTAGATGAGAGGGCGTCTTGATTTCTTGCATCACACATTTTCTGAGTGGAGATGCTGCTCAGTCGATTCATGCTGACAAAGCAGGCTTGGAGGAGCTGGGTGTCATTTGGTACGCACGCGATGGATGCCGCGTAGGTAATTGGTTTCTGATTAGATACTTGGCTTGAAGTGGTTTTGACAAGTGATGAAGTGAGAACCCCGTTCCCCTGGTCTGCACACGTTCTGGAAGAAAAGCAAATGGAAAGAACAGAAAACACAAATCGGCTCTCTCTTATCAACCGCCCATGAAGACATCAATAAATCAGCACTTGAACATAAACTTTCAAACTCAGTTTCTCTACCACGTTAATCCGCAGATTTCCATCTCTTCTGTCTTGATAAAGCGGATTCGAAACAACAGTAGCGCTCAAGCACTAGCCACCCGAAACTCCTCTTCCTCGCTGCCTCGAAAGCGAAATTAAAGACCAAGGCACGAGACGAAATTGACAATCCAATTGTCGTTACCGAGAGGAGAGGCTTGCGCGAGGTGTCCGTATGGTCGGAGGACCAGCAGTCGACGCCTGCCTGACAGCCTCAGGGGAGTGATCTCCGCGACAGAGCCGGCCGCGTCTCCTCCAGTGTGGCTCAGTTACAGCGCTGGCAGGTGGAGCGTTTCAAGATGGACTGGGACAGCCACTGCTGCGGGCTGTATAGCTGTATGAATTCGATGCTAGAGCGTTCAGTGTGCAGTATGTGAAGTTTGCTGTGCATTATCACAACACAGGGCGTGACTCGTCACGACAGGGAGATTCCTGTGACGGTCCCCGGCATGAAATATTAACCCTCATCCCAGTCTGGCAGGGTAATGTTTCAATACTCCGCGGGCTTTCTTTCCGAGGCAGGCAGAAACCAGCCGGATGGAAAGTCGCCGTGCTTAGTACACCATAGCATTATGCTTGGAAACATTAAAAAAATCAGGTCTGAGTCATCTCAGGTCAGGGGACCAGGCTAGTTCAAGTGAGCTGAACTCCAAAAATATTCCAAGTGGTAGTAGTGAGAGGATGTTTAAGCTATTGATCTGAGATTCACATCACATAATAGGGCCAACAGGGTCTTAATTAACACTTACAATATACACGGCCAATACAAAAGGCCAGGATTTTTTGCACCGTCATTGTGGTTACGGTTTAAATTCATGATCTGAAGTCTGATCGGGAACGCGACCGATTCACTGGAAATGCGTGGGAAAGATAGGGATCGCAGAACAATGACTTAGTTATGCATATACGCCTTAGAAAGATTTCCCGCAAAAATTGTGATGCATTGGGCCACTGTCCAGCATCAAGTTGAAAGTTTCAACCTGTGACATTTGAGAAGTCATCTGGGACTACTTCAGAATGTTTCAGACTCTGGCCAATAGCCTCACAGGGAACAATTGTAGAACTTTCCTTCCAATGTTATTCTGTTCGCATTGCCATTTGACTCGATTGAGGTGCATTGTGACTACCTACTTAGGTCAGACGGTAATCCTCACCTGCTTTTGGTCAGGTCATTTTACATGCTGGAATTTAATTTGCGTTTTCATTGTAGAAATTTCTTGGAATGATCATATCATGAATAATTATATATTTAGCTAATTGCTAGGTAAATTTGCGGAGAAGCTTACTGCTCACCATCATGATATTGGTAGCATTCTATGGCATGCTTGTTATTTACCCATTGCTATGCACCTTGTCAGAAAAGAAACGTTACGAACTATGCGCAGGAATAAATGCATTACACGTCAAAGCGTTGGTACGGAAATGTATCATATTGTCCTCGGCTTATCGCAAAAAGGCAACAAGATCTACTACTCAATACAAACTCAGGCATTCCCATGCCAGAAATCTACCAGGTACTACGCCCTTCTTAAAAAATAATTATAACAATAAAAATAATAGCTAAAAAGTATTTCAACGTCACAATTTTGTCAAGTACACCTCACACCAAACTATTAGAACTACACGTCGTGAAATAACATTGGTGTGACACTTATTCTAATAAGTTTTTACATCGTTCGGCAGCACCTTACTTGCCCGTCGTTGACGTAGGTGTATGATGATCTAGGCTTTTGTATACGTATGACCTTCCCATGTGTGTTCTGCATTAAAACGTATTTGCCTTTGTGACTATTAGCTCACTTGATTAAATAGTTGAAATTGTATATATATATATTATTCTTGGTTATTAAAAATAACAAATATAATTTGAATTTTTAGCACGAGTGTGATCCGATGTTTTTCAAAATTGTGTAGTGTTGACTTATGCGCTGGCTGAGCAATAGTTCGTTGACGAAGATTGTCGCATGACGTTCGAAAGCTCCAAAAATACAACCGAAATCTGACTGGCGTCTTGAACAACTCTTGAACGAAGTATTAAGAAAAGTAGGAAACACGAAAATGCTCTGTGTTTAAGCTTAGCCACAGCATGAGACAAGCCATCAGAGGGAGGGGGGCTATAGTGACCCCTACACTAACGGGGTTAACTCCCACTGACCTTTTGGGGACCTTTTGAAAAATACCGCAATTATGCGGAGAAAAGTCGGAAATGTATGTACTAAAAGCAGACCAAGGCCAATGAGGGAAGGTCTCAAATAATTTCTTCCGAAATGTTGTGCTCAGGGTTATCCAAGGCCATTGATCTATGACGTCACAATATTGTATATTCCCTACAACGTACACTAAACTAATACTGTGGCAGCAAACTAGTATTGTAGCAGTAAATTATGGTAGACCTTGAAATATGAAATTTGAACTTGACCTTTGAGTTGAATTGAATTTACATTGAGTTACCTGAACTATGACGCTATAGAATAATATAGGTCATACTGGGTAAAGTCATTTGACTGCAAGCACTAAGATCAATGTAATTGAAAATTCTAGCATGACCTTGGCCTGTGGCCTCGGACCTTGAACTTCATGTGATGTGACCTTTACATATCATCTCGTTTATATGGCTTATGACCTCACCACTCGGTCTCCAATGCAGGCGAATTGGTGCTATGACGCGATTGTGGCGATCTCAAAATGCAGGTCTGATATTGAAAGCCCATAAACGAATAAACAAATATTTTGACCAATTTTCCTTTTACCAATTGACGTGCCGTTGAATTTTGTCAAATGTGGCCGAGTAGCGTTTTTCAGCTACAAATGATTATTTGTCCTTCTAAAAAATTGGTAGGGGGCTCTCATGCCCCATTCAGTGCGCATGCTAAACCACTTTTAACAGTCGGAAATATAATACAAAAGCGGATTACCTACTTGTCCGACAATATTCGGAACATTCACCAACGCCTGACATCGACGTGAGGCTGAGAAAACTTTTAGCAATGCCTACCTACAAGCTTTCACAACACAGAGTAAATGGACTTTGTTGAAAAGGAGCTATCTTCAAAAGTTTTGCACTGACATTTCGCTACGCTTAAATCTTCCTACGCCGTGAACTCAGTAAACTTATGTTCAGCAAGGTCGTCGCTTTGGAACATCACAATCGATGTGAGCAAAGTATGGAAGGAAACGGGCAGTAAATAGGTCAGTAAACTCTTCAAGATAGATAGCGTTGCTAACTTTTTTGGGTTCAACTCTGTGTTTGCAGGACGGCCTGCTCCGGCGGCAGCTTAAGCTTGGTGTTTTGGATATCTGTACACAGAACTTAGTATAAATAACGTGCTCGGCTCGCTCCCTGTCGTTGTCGTCCGTTCTGAAAATTGATATGTGCTTAACCCATCGGATTAGCGATGTCAGAATATTGCTGATCACTTCTGACCGAACGATGAAGTTGATAAAACATCACTCTAAGCACAAGAGATTTGGAGAAAAGTTTTCGCATGATTGTGTTATTTGTAGTTGGTGATGCTGCTTCATTCTACGTGAAGGAACAGAAATAGCGAATACAAATATTCTCCCTAGCAGTTATCGAAGTAATGTACCAGAAGCGAATTCCTTTTAAAAATTAAACTTTTCACTTCTTCACATAAGCATGGTGTATTTAGGGCGATAAAGCGCAGCAGAAGAGTTTTTGGGATCACCGAATTGCATTACGGAGCTTACTCATCTATCTTATAATTATTTCGGGTAAAAGTGCTCTTAAGACTAAGGTCAGTGGTTCCACGACTCCACTACTCCATACGCAAATGTCTGAAACAAACATAATACATTAAAAACGAAGGTGCTAAAACTGTCAAAAATTGGTTTTGGGTGTCAGATTAGACAACCGATACAAATTGATAAACCGATAACAAGTATAAAACAGGGCATCGGAGTAAACACTGCTTATCCTGGGTATTCTAACTCTCAAGACGACTCTGCGGTCACACTTTAAAATTCCAATGTTACTTTAAAGTGATCGAATATCCCAGCTGAATGACTAAGAAACAGTTTACCAATACTGGCGGCAGGCTTCGGGACCATTCTCGGCACCATTTCCCGAAGAGGAAATAACAGGTGAACACTTCCTTCATGAAAACACTTCCACTGATAAAATTTTTTACTCCCTAAAGGAGTAAAGTGGTCGTAGGTCTATTTGTCCCCCACCACAACACTTACCCTACCCACCGATTACTCTAACGTTATTCCTTAGTTTCACCTGAGTTACCTCTCAGTTATGCTTAAATGACACACTAATTACCCCTTATGGACACCAAAAATACACTGGACTAACCCTTATGATACCGTCTCACTGAAATTGTTTTTACTCCCTGCAGGAGTAAACTCCTTCTTTACACCTATTTTACACCCTGTTTACGCTCACCTTTACTTAACAAATCCCAAAGTTACGCCAGTTCCACCTGTCAGTTATCCCCAAATGACACCATCAATACCCCATCGTTACACCTAATATACTAACGCTGGCGGATCTAGGCGGGGGGCTCAAACCCCTGATTTTCCAAGAACACATTTTTCACGATTTTCGGCCCCTTACCCCTCTCCCAAACGTCGGCCTAGCTCCACCCCTGGATACGCATGACTTAGCCCTATGATGTCCTCCTTATTACTGCTTAAAATGCGGCACTTCCTCCTGAAATCCAATTAAGAGAAATACGACGAAATTTCTTTATTCCACACCAACCAAGCATTGCCGGAGCCTACCGCTGCGAAGGAGCTCGTCCAACGACTACCAAAAACGAAATGAGGACGGATATCACCGTTCTGTATGAGTGGGCATAATACGAAACAAAACCTTACAAGCGCACTGATCCATTGGCGGACGCAGGGGGGCACTCCGGCCATGCCCCCGAAAGTACTAAAGGGGGCAAAACTATCTTTTGACCCCCTCAAACGCCCTCAAAAATATTCGCTCGCTCCTCCCCCCCAGGAGAGCGATCGTGCATTTGGAGAGGTAGCTTATACTAGGTCTGTCGAGCACTGGAAAAAGGTGTTTACAGTAGGTCTGTAGAGCAAAAGAATCTTTGCTCCCACCCCCCCCCGGAGGAGAGGCAGACATGGGTTTGGCCCCCCTAAAACTCGGGCCTCGTCCACCCCTGCACTGATGATGTACATACACTGATCTATTGTCCTAAGATTTCTGCTTCGTTGTATCTTCTCCTATCATGCAAATATTGATATGAGAATGCCAAAACAGATCATTGATACAGAGGACATACCAACGTCGCCACGCCTTCTTCTTGATTCACACTGTCTTGCCCATTCAGGAGAGGTATTTGGCTTGTTTCAGCATCCAAAAGATAACACGATTGTTTGAAAATATCTTGAATAGAATCTAAATAATAACACTCAGTAATTACAATAAACAATGACAAAGTTCACGCAACCGATGATTACTCTGCACCCTGCGTAAATAAACTGCACAAAGATGGCGGCCGAACGCGCAATTCAACAGGGTACCGTTGGTGTAAGAACGTGGTAGCGGTGGTGTCATAGCGGAGTAATATGTGCCGCAACAATAGCGTATGGACTGGATTATCCAAGAGTCTTTCTAGCGTAAAATGGTAGTAACTATGCATTTTGATCTGTGTGAGTATCCAGAGAGTATCAGTGTGGAAAAGTACTCCCATTGAATGCCCTTCAGCTCCGCTTACACTGCAATTATTCCACCGAGGTATTGTTTATTATTGATAAGCCGGGAGTAGCAGTGTGATATGGATCGAGTTGAAGTGTATGTTGAGAGTGAAAACTTTTTTCAGTGTCCTCTGCACCTTTGGTGCAGAAAGGTGATGCAATGTGGGAGCTGGACCAAATGGGTTTAGAAAAAAGTGAAGTAACCCAACGCTCGGGAGAAGTGCACCATTCGAACCGAACACTTTCTAATGGTGTCCTCCACTACAACTTGACAGCGATCATTGACTGGTCACATTGATGGACTGATCAGTGATCACATAACCGCTGTTTTGCGCCATGCTTTATGCACGCAGTAGAAGCCGTACTGAAGTTGCCAGGCCAAAACCGTTTCCGTAACACCATAAATATATTTCACGGCTTTTAAAAGAGCACTACTCGCTTCAGGGGCGTAGCCAGGCTTTCGCTCAGGGGGGCGGCGCCCCGAAAAGGGCCCTGATGGGTAAAAAGGGCCTTGCTTGTTACAGAATAGGGTGCTGAAGAGGCTTAAGAGGGCCCTGTCTGGTATAAAATGTCAAATTTGGCCACAGAGCATAGTGCGGGCGAGCCGCGCTTCGCGCGGCTCGTGTACTCAAGGGGCCCTTCGGGCCCTCAGGAGGGGGCGGCTGTCCCTGTCGCCCCCCTTGGCTACGCCCCTGGCTCGCTTTCTGAGAATGTTTTCGTAAAATCGTTTAATGCATTGCTTGAACTGCTCGAATGATCCGCTGTGGCGGACATCTAAACATCAGAACCATCACCTTTTTGTTGAGGAGCCGGCGCGGCTCAGACCAGAGCCGTCGGTGGATTCGGTCGGGCTGCCACATGAGCCAGTGCGGTGTGAAGGGTCGAATCCGACTCAGCCGGATAGGTTTGCGGGGAAACTTGCGCTCTGCACCCAATTAAGTGCCGCCTGCCACCGCGTCACCCGGCGCTCCGAGCGGCGCGAGCCCGCTGCCACCGAGCCCTGCTGGGCGAGCCGAACAAAAAGCGGCGCTGGCCCGCGCCAGTTTCCGCCGGCTAACGGGGTTGCTGACGGATCCGACGGTATCGAGTTTACGTCGATATCGTGTCGGAGCCGGAGCCGACGCGCTGCCTGTAATAGAACAGCTCCGGCTCCGGCAGGCGCCGAGGACTGCCGCCGCCGTTGTCAGATGACCATCAAACTCTCACCTCGAGAGTGTTCACGACGAATACGTGACCAAATATGGAAAAGTGAGAACAGGTTAATCAATTTTTATATGGATTAGTTAGTTAAATGGATTATGAATTATTTAGAGTCCGGGATGAGCAAATAACTGAAATCATGGCAGGATGGATAAGAATATGCCAAGCGAATGCCTTGTTTTGAACTGACATTTTACTCGCTACCAGAGCTCCTCGTCGCGTGTCAGAGTATGGCTGAATGCCACCGGTGTTGGAATGCACTTACAGACTACCAGAAATCCACTCACGGCAGCACGTCAGCTAAGACCTAATTCGAAATAGATTGAGCAGATCAGGATGTACCGGATCCGGTTTTTTTAGCCAGTGATAATACTCCTTTGAAACAACCGCCATTTGCCGTATTTACCACCCCTCGTAGCTCAGCCGGTAGAGCGTTGGGCTCTTGCCCGCTGCTCAGAAAAGTGTAGTGGTAGTGTATGTACGGAGGATTGGACTGGTTCTCCTGAGACCTCCGGCGCTCAATATTTACCCGACGTAGGTCGGCTGGCAACTGACTGGTGAGAGGATGACCTGAGCGGGGCGGCCGTCCCTGTGCTTTGTGGGACGTTAAAGTTTGGCTTCTCAATTAACCCCTCTTTGTGGGAATTGCTCGTTCGGATGATGGGGTCGGGGTTGGTGGGGTTTGGGTTTGTGAGAAAGGTACGTGAGGACTTTGGTGACACCTTGTTGCCAAAAGGTGAGCTTGCAACAACTTTGATACTATTCATAAAAAACATATAGCGATCAGAAATTTGAACAATAGAGGGACATTTATAGCATCTACAGCAAACACAAGCTCTGAGATTGGTTCCGCTCAGTCAGCACGGATAAATTTCCCTGTTCCAAAACTACAAAACATACGAAGACTTTTAATCGAAAATACACACTATGCACGAATAAGTAGGAGAGTTCTCAATTCCACTGAATTGCCTTTGAAAGCAATTTCTCGGAAAATTAAAAAACGGATACTGAATTAATAATTTCTTCGCACCCATGCATGCTTACTTGTAAAGGGATTCCTATCACTGGGGATTTGGAGCGCAAAGCCAGACAGATCCCCTCGTCCCGATGAAGCTTCAGCGCTTCTTGACATACCCTCAGCGTCCGCTAGTGACGGATGCAATGGGGGGGGCTAGGGGCTTAAGCCCCTCCCGAAATTTCAGAGTCCCTATAGTAACTACATAGCCAGAGGCTGTTCGAGGTAGTGGCGGGTGAGACTTGAGCCCCCTTAGCCTCCCTGTACTCAAGTCCTAGACCTACTACTGGCATCTCCTGAAACGTCCTCAGCGCACATTTGAAACGTCCCTCTCCCTTCCCCGAGTGTCTTTGCCACCGTAAAGAGTAGTGACGCCTCATGATAGGTTGAACCCCCAAGAGAGTGACCCTCTGATCCAAATGACACCCCCTGTCCTACTACCCCCCCACCCACCCTCGGCGGAAACCCTGAATCCACTTTTAATTCTTATCACGGCCTTGGCCGCTTCTATCGCATGCTATTCACTTTTCCGCACTTCTTTTGCCAGAAGATATTGATGATGTTAAAGAAAAGCCTAATTAACGAGCGCAGTCACTATGCTTTGTCTATCGTCCGGATTCGTGAGTTAATTATTCATTACTTCAGCAAATTCTGCAGAGTTGGGAGTGTGTCCAGGCTCTTAATTAGAAACCCCGCACAGAGCAAAAAAGTAATATAGATAGCAAAACCCTCTGACGTTTCCATATTGTGCTTTTAGCTACTATATCCCCAAGTTGGGAAAAATTGGTAACGTTCATACTGCAATGTGTCTGTGTCCGGCTGTATCAGCGCGCCTTAAGAGCGTCATCGACCGGCAGGACGGTCCGTTTCGGTCCCGACAGCTCCCCGTCTGGCAGATGTATCCTTCCCACCAGAGTGGCCACCGCACCAGGGGGCTGAGGTGTCAAACGCACCCTTCGCTAACCATCTATTTTCCGAAACTTATTGTTTGCAGAGTTATAAAAGATGTCGGAGCTAACTTTATAATATATATATAGCTGCAGTAGAGTTTATATTTATATGTAACTAACGCGACCGGGGCTTCTCACTATTTTATCTGGGTAGTTAAACAAATCGAACAGGGATGGTGTAGGCCTATTTCTTGATATTTAAGGTACAAGCCGTGCTCAAAATATCATATGAAAATGTTTTTTTAAGAATAGAATCAATAGCCTGCAGATATTTCGTTGGGTACAAATAATGCCGAAATGGCTTCATGATGCCACTTATGGCATTAGAGTTTGTGGAGCCTTTTCTGAATGGAGCGGCACAGAGGAGTCATCAGGCGCCTAGTCGCCTAGATTTTGTACAAATACATTCCCATTTTAGCTACATCGGAAGCAAATATATATTAAACCTCACCCGGTATCATGAAAAAGAGGCAATAAGGAGCCCAAATCCACACAGATTTAGGGGTTGCAGAAGTGGCGCTGAATATTTAGCGCGTGAAAGAGATTTTGAAATTTCAGAGATACAAAATCTGATGCAATCAGCCAAGATTACTTTACTTAGGTATAATAAGCCAATAGGCAATAAGCCAGAATGGCTGAAGAATTTGAACTATTCAAGCGCAACATTTAGGCTCTAGAGCTAATTCTACAGCTTCAGAACACCATTAATTTCCTGTCAGCTGGGCGTTACAGATTCGCTGCCGCCCCACTTTTATAGTTGATTCGCCTGGCTATGTTCCACACTTGATGATTATTAATGGTGAGAACTGTGCATTAGTCTGGCTGTCTGAAAAAGCTGGCGACAGCAGCACTGTGGGTGGTGCTTGCTGAATTGCACCGCTCTTCAAAGCCACTGAGCACCCCTCCGCACACGCGGATACCCTGCAGCGCCACACCGCCTCAGAGCCAGGACAACATTGCAAAGGTCGCTAAGCCACGTGCAATCGAGTGTGGCCGGGCGCCCCGGGTGATGCGCAAACTTAGCAAAGGGTGAAAGAGAGGGATATATATAGAGAGAGAGAGAAAAGAATGGCCCCTGGACAGGCGATGGAGTCGCCTGTACGAGTCGCACCAACGGTGACAAACTAAACAAATAATAACTGGTACTTACACTGTGGCCAGAAACAAAGTCATATTACCAGCCGAGTAGTTCCGTGTGGCAAGAGACTAATACATTGAGCTTCAATTACACCCATTCAGCCTGGTTTTTAGCGCATATCAGAAAATAAAGAATTACGGAGATGCAAATTGTTACCATCGGTATGTTGCTTGGCAAATTTCTGGCTCAATACCTGCCCATATCACGCTGAAATGAGCGCAGTGTGGAATCACGCAGCGTTCAACGCTAATGCTACTATGTGGAGTGCTGGTTATACTCCAGCATCCGATTTTTCCAAAACACAAATAGAAAACTCCCCTCTCTAATTTAGAGACGGATCCCGGAGGAAACAGGAACGGTTACCACTTTCCCCATCCTTAGGTCCCGTGAGGCGTCCCTCTGTAGGCATCGGGGAGCATTAGCTGCGAAATAGCGCTCGTCGAACCAACACTTTCACTGTCAACAAATAATACTGCTCTCTTATAAATGTGTGCCTTTCTTCAGTAGCTTGTTTCCTCTGAATTTGAACACACAACCAACGTCATGCGCTCATTTCGGCACCCTGTCCTATTCCAGCTGTCGTACCTTCAGAACTGCGCACCAGCCAGTTTCGCCTTACCCTGGCCTGGGGCATGTCTCATGCCTGGCATTTCGGGGATCGCTTTACAGCCTGTTCATTTGCTTTTGAATTGATTCATGACGACGTGCCGTCACTTTGATAGCCCGTATATTGTGTATGCAGATCTGTAGTATGCAGAGAACCAATGCTGGTGTGCTATTTGCTTTGAACCTGAAGCAGGCAAAGCTTTGACAAGCTTAGCTAGCAGTCTCTGTCACTTGCGACAAACATAGAGCTCAGGCAATGCATAAGCAACATGTGCTAAGTCCGAACAGCGCCGCAATGTTGGCCATTCTCTGCCCATTTTCGGTCATCTATCTTGAGTCTAAACAGTTAATCAGTGCTGAGTATGCAGCAGCGCGACGTCACAGATCTGCCTTGTCATAGGTCGCGCGTTGTCCGATGTCGGTGTCGGGGCGAGAGTCGCCTCTAATGACGTCACCTTGTTTCAGGGTGGGTTGGCTGCGTGAAGAGGACGGCAGCGCTGAGCTGGCGGGAGGTAGGCCGAGATCGCCTGCACCCGGGACCCCTGCAACCCAGCCGATACTCTGGATAAACAATCACGCCCACTCAGCTTTTTCTCCACGCTTTCGTAAATCGAGAGACCAGCAAGCGACCAGTGTGTCGAGTGGAGTGAGTGGGGCTGCACTGATGTAGAGAATGAAATTGTTAGACAGCCTGGCTCCGCATACATAGAAGCAGAGACTCGGGCTATTTCAGCAGTCTATGGGCGTCGGAGCCGGAAAAACAGTCACCTAAGAAGGAATTTCTAGACAAACCCATTAAGAAACATTGCGGACACCCTGAGCTTGCACCAGGAATCCAGCATGACCATGCCCGGCAACTTCGCTGTGCCTGTGAACGCTTCTGATGCCGAGCTCACCATCGACACAACAACCTACTCCTGGGAGGTACGAGTGTGCCTCCTCCTCATCCTCCCGGTCGTCATCATCTGCACAATTATCGGCAACCTGCTTGTCTGCCTAGCCGTTAGCATCGTCCCTCGTATCCGCAACCAGCCTTACGCCATCCTCTACGTATCGCTCGCCGTGGCCGACCTGTTTGTAGCAGCGTTCGTGATGCCCATCGCGCTTCTGCACCTGTACGAGGGTACTTGGAGGCTAGGGAGAACGCTCTGCGACCTGTTCGTCAGTGCCGACCTGCTCTCCTGCACGGCCAGCATCCTCAGTCTATGCGCCATCAGCTACGACCGCTACCAGGCGATCACAGATCCGCTCAAGTACTCGCAGAAGCGGGTGGAGAAGCGGATGCTGTTGTACGTGGTGGTTGTGTGGGGAGTGGCGCTGCTCAGTCTCCTCCCCATCGTCATCATCGGCAACGAGCACGGCAACGACGATGACTGCACCGTCAGTCAAAACTTCTTCTACCAGGTGTGGGCCACCGTGATGTCGTTCTATCTACCTCTGTTCGTCATCATCTTCGTCAACATCAAGATTCTTATAACAGCGCGCATCATCTTGAGGAAGGAGCGCCGAGCCCAGGGCCACCTGCCTCCTGTTCACCACCTTCCGCGACGCCCTGAAACGTCGGAGGTGGTAAAAAGCTCCTCGGGCTACGATGTGCGACTGTGCCAGGTGGCCAAAGACAGTCCCACACAAAGTCCGTGTCTGCCAACAACAACGTGAGCCGCGGTCCGCCTCGCCGTCGCCTCTGCCGCTCTTCCTTCGCCGTGCCGCGGGAGATGAAGGCGCTGGTGACGCTGGGGGTCATCATGACGGCCTTCATCCTCTGCTGGCTGCCCCTTCTTTATCCTGGCGTTGATCCGACCCTCTGTTAGCGCCGGACCAGATACCGCAGGTGCTCTCTGACGTGTTTCTCTGGCTTGGCTACTTCAACTCACTGCTGAACCCAATCATCTACGTGACGTTCAACAAGGACTTTCGGCGTCCGTTTCGGGAGTTTCTGTGTCTGCGGTGCCGGTCGCTGAGGTCGCTGCTGAGGCAGGAGCAGTACCTGGAGCAGTACGGAGCCTCCCACGACTCCGGCTCTCGTCCACACGAGGTCAGTAGCCATCAGTCCAGACTCCGTCCACACGAGGTCAGTAATTAGCTAGGACTCCGGCTCTCGTCAACACGAGGTCAGTAGCCGTTAGCTAGGAATTTGGCTCTCGTCCACACGAGGGCAGTAGACGTTAGCTAGGACTCCGGCTATCGTCCACATGAGGTCAGTAGCCGTTAGCTAGAACTCCGGCTATCGTCCACATGAGGTCAGTAGCCGTTAGCTAGGACTCCGGCTATCGTCCACATGAGGTCAGTAGCCGTTAGCTAGGACTCAAGCTATCGTCCACATGAGGTCAGTGCTCATCTGGGCCAAGCTGACCCCTGCTGGGAACGTTTCTGTAATTATGTGAAAAAAGCCACGAATGGAATCCAATTTTTTTAGGCCATGTAGGATCCCCATGCATAATTTTTTTCGTATTTAAGGTAAGGGCAAATATCGCTCAAATTCACTAGCTTTTCTCCAGCCACCCACGACAAATACATGAGGCACTGAAGACTCCTTCCAGAGCGCGCGGTAGGTACTCTGTTGATCTTGGGTTCATACATGGACGTCAAAAGCGGCGACGAGGAGACGGGGGACGTTCCAAGATTTTGCGACCCGGCCTAGATTTTGGCATTCGCCCCCTATTGCCTGCGTGTACCTACGTAGAAATTCCCAATTATAGCATTGGTGAAGCGCATTGGCAGCGTTTTCAGTTCAGTCAGTATGTTCAAACGCACCTCGACAGCCCGTGTGCCCAGTCCGCGGTCTGTACCCCCGGTTGATGCAAACAGCGCTAACCAGCCTGAAGCTTCATAAAAACACTAACAAGCAACACAGCACATTCGTTGTCAAGCAATGAGACCATTTTTTACCTTGCTTCAATTGCGGAGCTCCAGATTTTCCTTTGCCAGTTTTGCGAAAGTAGTGACTGGCAGATCAAATGCCTAGAAGCGCATGCTTATGCAATATTCGTATTCATCTGTCTGCTAATCAATATCCTTATGGTAGGCTGCTCAGTTTCAAGGAGGCTGGTGCCAGTTATCTGAGCGAACGGTGAGCGCTCTAAGTTCAAACAAGAGTACCACTTCCGTTTTTGTAAAATCAATTGGCCCTCTCTGGCGCCAAAAATGCACAAGAGGTATATTTTGCTCTGACTGGTCTTTACGTACACAGGGTGTAGGTTACCTAACCCATATCTCTCGCACCGAACGGAAAACAAGCAAATGTATGACGCTCAATCACGTATTGAAACGTTTAACAATAACGTCCAAAATCAAAATCATTTGCTAAAAAAAAAAAAAACATAGAAACACGCGTTATCAGGCCTCATTTTCTCCGTACGTTGGGTCTTCTCTCTCTCCTCTCTCTCTCTCTCTCGCTCGCGTTAATCTACCTCAGCTGCAACCAAAATTATCGCAGGAAAGTACATTAGATAATCTTTCAATCAAATTCCACACGTCATTGATACAGAAACAAGCGAATTCGAGGATTAGTTTGACTTTGGTGCTACTTTTGCTGGTGCTATCAGCCTAAATTTTCTCACTTACCTGAAACTCCACGAAAAAGGTAAAGCCATGCTTCCGTTTGTGCTGGGTCACGCAAGAGCTATGTGATGTACATTAAAATTCTAGATGAATTCTTTGTGGGGAGCACTTACCTCGGGTCAGCAATCTTTCTAACTAACTAACTAACGTCAAACTAGCAAGGTGCCCTAATTTTAGATCCCGTGAAGGATGAGTAATTTCCGTCATAATAAGGAGATGGAAGAATAAAAATGGTCAATTAGCATCATGATCATAGTGAGACTACCAGACTAAGGAGTGTATATTTCTGCGATCAGTTTCGGGTTTTCTAGAGTTTATTCAGCGGTGTGTCCATGTTATCTCTAACGATGACTGCCCCAAAATTAAACCGAATTCTAA
>JAOTON010001234.1:0-200139 GCA_034440635.1 Lepas anatifera
CATTTTCTTCAGGAGTTCAGTTGTCAGGCATGGTGGTGGGCGTGTCGGGTGGTTATACACGCAGCTCAGGATTACTTCAATCGTCTCTGACACAGGGACATTGGTAAATAGGCTTTCGACGTCGAGGGAAGCCATCAGTCCGTCAGGTTTGCTTGCATGTATGATGTCCATAAATTCGTCAGCGGATTTTAGGCAATATTTGCTCGGCAGGTATGGTGTTATTAACCGGTTTAATCGTTTTGCCAGTTGGTATGTGGGCGTCGTCACTTGTGATATGATGGGGCGAAGAGGGTTCCCCGCCTTGTGCGTTTTAACATTGCCGTATGCATATCCTGGTGCATAATCCTATATATATATATATATATATATATATATATATATATATATATATATATATGTATACATATATTACGCTATGACGTCATAATTAAGATAACTCAAGGTAAAGTTAAATCTTCATTTCCCGCTCAATGGCTACTAGTGAGTTAGCTTTAGTGTAAGTTATAGGTTGCATACCATATTGTGACGTCATAGTTAGAGGGGATGATAATATGTCAAAATCAGAATTTCGAACAAAGCATTTGGGAAAGCATTCAGTGGACAATTTTAGGCCACTTGACACTTATGACCGATTTATTCCTTCCAAAAAAACCACCAAGCATGAATTACAAAAACACTGTTTTCGCGGTATAATCCTTCACCGCCTGGTGAGACCGACTGGGGTTCCCCTCTGTTTGTCTCAAATACGTTGAACCGTATTTAAATAAGAGGTGCGTTGCCTTCCACACTCTTAGAAAAATAAATTCCACGGCTTCTGGCAAAAATTTGATATCAGGACAGGTCAGGTCAATAAGTTATGACGTCATTGAGAATCCAATGTAAGGGAATTTTCTTCTGCTACGAGAGGGGGACGAAACCAGGGTGTATATCGGTTTTAGAAGAATTATGACAGTTTTCTAGCCATCATTATGAAGTTCTTTTAAATATAAATCGGGATGCTGCCAATTTGTTAGGTCAGGTCAACAGCAAGATCACCAGAGATCATCAAATGCCACAGTTTTCGAGTTTTTATTTTTCACCTTTTGAGTATGGCAGGATAGAGCCATACATTTTTTTAATTTTAGTTAGGATTATAGTTATTATTTGAATGATTTGGAAGAAAACATTTAAAGGTCTTTGTTTGACCTTAACCCTAGGTTATCGTCAGGTCAGGATTACCATGTGACCTTACAAGGTCATGCCGCGTATCGTTTGAATCCTTGGACCAAGACAAACCTATTGAAGCTGGCGACGGAGCGAAAGGTCTATACCCGGACAACCTGGCAATAGAATGACAGTGCGGGAGGGTGGATTTCATGCTCAGGAAGCTGCAGGGGAAGCAATTTGCCGCTCGATGATTCTTGGAAGAGCAGGGGAGCTGCAAGATGGCAAAGTCTCCGAGTTTAGGTATTTTAAGGACAAGGCGCAATCAAAGATGCAAGTGAAGCTGGAATGGCAGGAGCAGACCAAACAGAAGCCCGCCATGGGTGCCGAAGGCGGCAGCTGGTCGCCCAGACAAAGGAGACGAAGTGACTGGACATGCTGAACATACTGAAGGCGGTTGGTGGACGCTTCACGGATACAGGTCAGGTGAAGGAGTATGTAGACAGGCCGGACCTGAAGGAGAAGGAGAAGCAAAAAAGGATGAAGAGGAAGCTACAGTTCGGGAGGGAGAGCTACACCACCCTGCCCAACGTCGATCCACTTTTCAGGATCTAGGTCACTCTTCCCAACAATAGGAGGAGAGAAAAGACTTCCAGGGAGTTCGCCGAGTCACTGATGGCCTTCCTGGGCAAGAAGGTTGAGCCTACGACTGTCGCCTACAGCCCGTTCAGGTCCTCTCTCCGGAGGTTCATGCCAGAGAGCAACTACAACAACAGCTGAGTTGAAGTTGTAATATAACATAACGTGCTGAGTTAAAGTGTGTGTCAGTCATTCTGGCGAAGACAGATTCTTTCGGCAAAATGAATAGATTAAAAAAGGTTAAGCAGCTAAAAAACCTGAATACGGTTCCATGTGAAAGGAGAAAGCTACTACCTTCGCAAGTAATGTCCTCCCTCTTCTTGGAGTCGAGTTTGAATGAACTCCACATAACCATAACATAACGTTATAGTGGGCCAGAATGGGTCAAATTTAACAGTAACACATTTAGACCATCTTTTTGACTTGGGGACAATTAAATCAAGGACAAAACCCACAGCATCAATAGGTTCGCCTTGGTCCGAGGATTCGAGCGATACGCGGCCTGAACTTGTAAGGCCGCAACGTAATATTGACCTGACACTGACCTAAGGTCATGGTCAAATAATGACCTTTTAATGTCTACCAAATAATTTAAATCATGACCATGATCCTAACTGTGATACAATTTGTATGGTTTTCTCCTGTCATGCTCATGAGATGAAGAATAGGAACTCGGAAAACTGTGACCTTTGATGACCTCTAGTGACCTTGATGTTGATTTAGCTAAAAAATGACAGCATGCCGTCTTATATTTCAAATAACTTTCCAATGATGACTAGAAAATTGGCATAGCTCTTCTAGAACCGATATACACCCTGGTTTCGTCACCCTCCTTGTAGCAGAACAAAATTCCCTTACATGGGTTTTTAAATGACGTCATAACTCAATGACCTGTCCTGACCTGATGTCAAATATCAGCCAGAAGCCATGAAATTGATCCTTCTGAAAGTGTGGAAAGCAACGCGCCTCTTATTTAGATACGCTTGAATTTGTTTGCGAAAAACAGAAGGGAAACCCATTTGGACTCACCAAGCGATGAAGGATCATGCTGCAAAAACAGCGTTTTTGTTATTTTTACTGGGTAGGGAGTTTTTGGAAGGAATCAATCGATCCAAGATGTCAAGTGGACTAAAACTGTGCACTGAATGCTTTACCAAGTGCTTTGCTCGAAATTCCGGCTTAAGCATATTATCATCCCCTCTATCATAGGTCAATTATCTTTAAAGACCTTGAGCCCACAATTTTATGAAAAATTATTTGCAATCATCCCTCTATAAGCCTCTATAAGCCTTTAGCATATTCCCGACTTTTTCACGCATAATTAGGTATTTCCCTATAGGTCTCAAGCACGGCCAAGATTCGACATTTATTCTATGTTTTTACCTTAAATATCTCCACCTAGGTCAATGCAGATTCGCTAAGATAAGAATCGAAATATTCCCTATCTAGCTCCTAACTGATGTGTTTCTAGGCTTCCTATTTCTTATCTCAGGGAGAGACAACCAGGCCCCCCTTTCAGTGCGCGCTCGTGTCAGACGGCTTCGCAGTGCGGGTGTTAAACTTACTTCTTATGAAAGCACATGAAACACTTTCAGGAGGTGAAACGGTGAGACCGCTTAACATTTTCTGATGACCTGCCCTGAGATAAGTCTCGAACAAACAAAAAATTCCAAATGGCTACGCAATCCATCAAGAATAAGGAGCGCAGCCGATTTTTCAGGGGTGGAGGGGAGCGTTGGAAAAATCCGTCTGGCTGCTATCACAATTTAGTCGCTCACTATATATATGTTTCTCCTTATAGGAATTATCAGAATGCAAATGTGCACATTAATTTAGCACAATGATGTCCCCAGCCCAGAACTATTCGTCAGTTAAATACCTACACCACTACCTCCCTACTGGCATATCATTCGGCCGATACGGTGGTAGTGCTGGAATGCAGTATTTGACTGGTGACTCGGTGGCGAAAGTTGTCGGGATAAAACAGTGGGGAATAAGTTGTAAGTTATTGCCTCTGGTATCTCAGTTGGTAGAGCGGTGGACTGTAGAGTGTTCAACAGGCATCCTTAGGGCGCTGGTTCAAATCCGGCCCGGAGAATTTCTTACATTACCAAACAGTTTCATAACCACTGGGGACTAATCAATTCTGAAAAGTCTCCATAAACCCATGCAGCTGTTTTTTAGCCCCTGAATATGGTCTGGAATGCCTACCGAGCAGATCAGTCTAGTTAAACTAAGTTTAGGCATCGTCTGATAAGTGGCATGATATATTTTGTGCAAATTATACTAATAATATAGATTCAAATAATGTAAAAGCCCAATGCATCTTTGACTGTATTTGGCAATTCTTGAAATGGTTCTGATAGTACATCAGTCGGATCGGCTTCTGACAGCTGGGCTAGACATCTTTTTTTCTTATTCAGTTTGTTGGAAACCTGTTTTAGGAGGTGTTTTTTGCAGTTATGTAATTATTGGTCATTTGGTTATTGGTCACTTTTATATACCTGTCATATTGTTTCTGTCAAATAAATGTTTTAAATGTTTATTTTGACGACTAAGTAACACCGACTGCGAAGCCCCTAGGTGACTGTAACAGACCTTTGTGTCACACCAACATCATCACCCTGAGCCTGTAGAGTGCATTGAACGTCAGATAGGTAGCACTAATTTTCGGCGGTTTCAAGGTACTTCAATAGCCCGGAGGCACAAGACAATATCCCTGCACAGCGGGGGACACTGCAGCGACAGTTAAGTACGTATCAACGTATCATTTATCTCTTTATAAGCAGACTGCAATGACTCTACTGCGTCACCAGACAACATACACTCATTACCGGGAGGCTGCATTGACGGCTTAGTACGTAACACTTATCTTTTTTATAAGGAGACTGCAATAACTCCACTGTTTCACAAGACAATATCCACCAATTAATATGGGCACTGTATTGCTGGCTAAGTACGTAGTACATGTTTGTTGTATTGGGAGACTGCAATAGAATCGCATTTTCCTATGCATCAGTAGCAGACTGAGCATTATGTCTCCTGTAAGGCCACATACATGGACAATTTCAAGAGATGGATAATCATGTCCGTCTGATGGACATGAGACGGACATATTTCCCATTTTCAATTTTCTTCAATGCATAGACATTTTCACTGATGGAAGGGATTACCCTACACCTTCCCCCGATTGAGGTACATACATACTGTGCCATGATATCTTTACCTGCCTCATACCGTTGTGGGATGGTTGGCACCACGCTTACAGAGATATGAGACAGTATAACCAAAGAACCCATTCCCTGCCTGATGGCAAATCTCTGGTCTGACCGTGACCAGTCCATGTCTCTGTTTCAGTTCCTGCTGCCATGTGGTGGTCGTCATATACCGAGATATGTTGCGGAAGGTAAAGATGGTACCAAAACGGGACAACCCAGCCCTCAGAGCCTGAGTCAAAGAAAAATACGAGCTGTACCAACGCATCCAGGACGAGGTAGGTGAGACCCAGCAGCTGTACTTATGTATCTATCGGTAGAACATGGGCCCAGAACTAGTGGGAGTCCTCTATTAATAGAGATTTGCCTCAGAATCTCTATCCTCTGAAAATAGGCAATTCACAATCATTTAGTCCCTTACTACACATTTGTCTTGCATCTGACTGTTAACCCGCGCCCCACCGGGGGTCCGGCGCCACCTTCGCCCCACCGGGGGGGCCATCGATGGCCCCCCTCTAACTCCGAAAATATGGGCGTTAGTGCAAATCTGCAAAATGCAATAGAAAGCTCGCGTGAATTCAGTAAGAAATTACTTCGCATGTTTTAGTGCTCAGGTCAATGGTTTGACCTCCAGAGGTCAAATTAGGTCAAGATCGGCTATTTTCACTCAAATATGCAATGATTAAGCAAAATGGGCATAACTCTTATGTCATTAGAGCTATTGAGGCCTGGTAAAGTACATTTGATAGCAAATTGCCAGTACTTTTTCCGCTATGTGGAACGTAAAGACCTCCCGCCAGTGGTTTGACCGCCAGAGGTCACCTCGTGACCTAATATGACCTGAGGTCACGAAAGGTCAAAAAGTGACCTTGCCGTATATCAAATGAAAGCCAGTGACCAGACAAAAACGATGGTGTTTGTTTCACCGCTCTAGCTCAATTAGGTCAAAAGTTATTGTCAAAATACTGTTTTTGACCTCTGGTGACCTTGGATGACATTGGAAAAGTCAAAGGGCAAATATGACCCCTGGGATCCGTGAAAGGGTGTCCAAAAACGTTGTTCTGAGCAGTCTGAGTATTTGCAATCATTTTTGTGGCTTTTATATCATGAAATAGCTTTTCCCCATGCTTTTCCAATGGGAGAGGTCGCCTGGTGACCTGACCTCAGGGCACGAAATCGAAAAATCCCGGATATACACCTTGTAGACCCTGGAGGGGTCATGAAGTGTAGGAAGTTTCAAATCGATCAACTTTGAAATGTAGCTCTTACAGAGCTCTAAAGGTGAAGTGAGGTGACCTTGGTTGACCTCGTTTGGTGACCTGACCTTGGGTGACCCGGGGTAAAAAATTTCAGGGATGATGGGAAAATGATGCAGTGAGAGGTAGAGCCCTCAACCGCGGTGCTGCGCCTCGTCGTTTTTCTGCTATCCCGGAAAAACCTTAGGGGGGCCATCGATGGCCCCCCGGTGGGGCGAGGGTTAAGCTTCTTAAATGATTTTTATCTGAGTTCTCATAAGCCTGCAAAACAGCACCTAAGCCTAAAAGACCGTCAAAGCTGAAACCACAGAAAATGCCGATTGGTAGCCTAAAGATGTGGACACATGTTGATATTTAGGTCCAATAAATGTTGCAGAATACAAATATGCAAGAAGAATGCACAGAAACATAATTTGGCATCTGCATGATAATTCCCACAGAGCATAATTTACACTGATCTAAAAAATTAGCAAACTTAGGGAAATAAAAATCTTATATGTGTCTACATATTTGTTAGGTGTGGCATTGGTTTTACATAAAAACCAAGACATAACCCAGACAATCTGCTCGTTTTAGATTCCTATTTAATGATCTGAAATTGTCCTTTTTATGGAAAGTTTTCCCCTTTCAGACTTGTGCCCACCATTCCTAAATCCCTAGACCATGTTCTTCAAATAATTTTATCAAGGCAAGCTGCACCTTCTTTAGACATAGTATGAAATCCGCTAGCATTTCAAAGACACTAACAAAAGCCATAAGTGTTTGGAAAAACTGAAGGACCAGTTTACCCATCAATTGTGGACGGGGGCCATTTCTTATTATAATATGCATATTAGTATATTAATTATTAAGCTGCTGACTTGACCTTGGACTGAAACTGGACCTTGACAAAGGGCAACATCAACAGGCTGTTTATTTGGGCTGGGAATTCTGTGTCAGGCTGCTGTTAGGCCATAGTTACGAATTTTGAAACCAGTGTAATCACAGAAGAATATAAGCTGTAACATTTTAATTCGATTTCTCACGAAATATTAATTTTCATGTCATTCAAAAAAATGAGAGAAATGAAAAGTCTTTCACATCACAGCAATAGCCTTGAAAAGAGGTTGTCTGACCGCCACAAGTGGCCCACGGGTAAACCATTCGGCCGGTGCGGGTGTGCGGCTTCACCCACTAATCCAAAGACTGCAGTGAAAGTGATCCAGATAAAACGGTCAGAGTGAATGCTTAGCTACTGCCTCTGGTAGCTCAGTTGGTAGAGCCGTGGACTGTAGAGGGTCATGCAGGCAGCCATAGGTCGCTGGTTCAAATCCGGACCGGAGGATTTCTTGTATATACAAAATAAATCCGGTTTGCTCCTGTGTAGGCCTATTACAAAATGGCGAAGGGTTAGGGTCCAGTGGAGTTCTCCCGTCTCAAATTTGGTCTACTATCAGCACGCGCCGGTACCAGGCCCCGCCTCATTTTCGCCGGTACAGGGGAGAGTTAATTACCCGCCCCACCCCCTACCTACGACCTTAGTAGAGAAAAACAAATGTGGCATTAGATAGCCCGTTTTAATCTCTTTACCAAATATTTCATCTTTAAAACATACAATGTTTTTATCGGGTCACTTTTGAAGCCACTAGAGGCCAAAGTATGTTGTCATAGGGATACAATGGGAACTTACGTGCTGTGTCATTTCAACTGACAGAACAAAGATATAACTTATTTGGATCATCATAATGCTCCCGTTAGTCCCAATGGAACGGTGTGTTTAACAATCTTGTCAGGTGGAATAATAAAATTAACCTGATATAAAGTCATGTATGGGATAGGATAGATGCACATAATTCAAACTGCAGTGATAAGCTCAACACGCATGCATCAAATAAATGAGCTATCACTATTACCTGGGAGGTTATCGGACCTAAGTCAGCTCTCCCATGCATTTTGATGCAGAGTTTATGACCCGTTCTTTACCCCAGCTCATCTATATGAAAAACCCCGTTAACACAACTTTTGTCGCTCTTTGGGCCTATTATGTGACATGAATTTCCAATCAATGGAATAACACGCGCACTTCGGGAGGGTTTGACTCAGAGCCCCACACCCCGCCAGTCATTTTTCCAAGGTGGCTGGAGAACGGCTTGTAGCCAAAAAACGACACTAGGTCACAGTTAACAGAATTTAACCGTGCGTCGATTGATAATTTTTTTAAAGCCCTTCAAACCTTGTTTTACTTATAGGCTTACAAAGCTAGCTCTACATTTTGAGATCACCACAATCTTGTGGTCAAGCCAGTTTGCTTGCATTGGAGACAGTGGCCTCATAACACCATGTCAACAGGATGATATTTCAGGGTAACCTCACGTGAATGTTAAGGTCAAGCTCAAAAAGGTCATAATTCAAGGTCATTGGCCCCAGTGTTTCCGGTCAAGTGGCGTTGCCCAGTCTGATGTATATTACGCTATGAAGTTATCATTAAGGAGATGAGGTGGCTTACTGGATAGCACCCTTGTCTTCTAAGCCACCGGTCCCGGATTTAAGTCCCGGCGGAGCCTCTGAATAAGTCGATCTGATCCCCAAAATCCCTTCCAACAAGGTGAGAGTTGGCGACGCCGTATGGCCCTGGCAGTTGGTGCGTCGTTAAACCCCAACAATTATTATTAAGTTATAATTTAATGTAACTCAGGGTAAAGTTCAAGGTCAAAGGGCAGGTTTAAAGGGGTAATTTGAAATGTTCGGTTTTCATTTTCCGCTCAACGGACGCTAGTGCTAGTTATAGTGTAAATTATAGTGTGCGTACCATATTGTAACGTTATAGGTCAAGAACTAGGAAGATGTTGAGTCAAAATTTATAGGAAAGATTATTTGCGATCATCAATCCATTAACAATGTCCGCCTTGAGCATATTCCCGACTTTTACACGCAAAATTGGGCATTCCCAATAGGTCCTAAACACAGCCAAGATTTGGTCTTTATGTTCTCGTTTTACCTTAAAGATGATTACCTAGGCCAATGAAAATTTGCTAGAACCTAGATCAAAATATGCCCTGTTTAGACCCTAACTGACATTTTTCTAAGCTTCATTGTATTTTTATCCCAGCGAGAGACTAGCAGGCCCTCCTTCAGTGCGTGTTGGTGCCAAACAGGCCAGTCTATTTGAACAAGTGTAGGTATCGTTGTACCCGTGGTATTATATATGTTGTTGTTGTGCAAATTATACTACTAAAATTAATTCAAATGATTTAAAAGCCCAATGATTCTTTAACTGTATTGCGAAATAATAAAAAAATATGATAGAACAACCCTGGTACAACGGCAGGATTAGTTGTCGGTAGCCGGGTGGGCCAACTTTTTCTTATTTTTCAGTTTGTTAGAAACTTATTTCAGGAGCTGTTGAGCTGTTGTTCTGGTTACCTGATCTGAAATAACCCACACTTAATTTTTTTAACAGTTGCGAAATCAATTAAGGATAAGGAATTCCTTCCTTTCTGGCACCGTTGGAAAAACACGTGTAACTATTTAAATACCTCCCGCCATTCCCCGTTCTCACTGGAGCGAGGGTTAAATATATTTTTCCTGATGAGGTTGAGAATCTAAGGGGTGTTCTAGACTGCATCTCCTATTAATTGACAGTGTTGTATTCTTGGCCCCAGGCACAGCCATGAAACTATTTTGGAACCATGAAACTATACCAAACTGCAACGACCTTGCTGCGATACTTGACAATGACAGCAAACACTGCAATGGCAACTAAGTAAAACGTTGGAGCTGCCCCGATGCGTCCAGGACGATGTGAGACCCAGCAGCTGTACTTATATCGGTCGGCAGAAGACAAGCAAAAGTCTATCCTATCCCTTCAGTGTCTACATCATTAAAGACTTTCACCTGATCTGAGTTCCAAAAAAAAACTGCAAAACGGCAACTAGCTGCAAAAGACTGTGAAAGCAGAAGCCGCGGAGGATGCCAGTTGGTAGCCTATAAATGTAGACACAATTTGACGTTTTTGGTCCCATACATGTGACAAAGACAACATATATAAGGAAAATGTAAAAAAAACTTAATTTTTACATCTGCAGTATATTTGCCGCCGTCTGATGCCCCATCAAGCATGCCACACGGCGAGCTAAAAGGTGCATGTTTGAGGAACTAAATTGTATATATGTAACTGTCCATTTAGGTGTAATATTACTTTGAAATAAAAACCAATGCATGACGCAGATAAAGTACGCGTTTGGACGTCCTTTCGATGATCTGAGATTGCTCTTTGGATGGAATGTTACGCTCCTTACAGTCCTGTGCCCACCAGTCTTAAATCCCTTGAATATTTTCATATGCATATAATTTTTATCATTTTAAGCTGCACCCTGTTTAGACATAGTACGAAAACCGCTAGGTTTCAGAGTCACTAACAAAAGCCATGACTATTACATACCTAAATTAGCGAAAGCCTAATAACCAACCAATTTACCAAAGAACTGAAGACGGGGTCATTTTCTAGTAGAATAGGACAACCTGAAGCTGCAGTCTTGACCTTGGACTGAAACTGAGCCTTGTCTACGGGCTCGATTAACAAAACATTAATTAAGGCTTGGAAATTTGTGTCAGGCTGTTCCTAAGCCGTCTTTACGGATTTAAATGCCTGTGTGAACACGGAAGGAAGTAAACTGTAACATTGAAATTGAATTCCTCACGAAGAATGAATTTGCTTACCCTTTCAACAAAAAAAAAAATGCATAGACCGTTACACTGCAGCAATGAGCTTGACACGATAGTCTTCGACCACCATTTGTGGCTCACGGGCATACCATACGACCAGCGCGGCGGTGTAGCTTGACCTACTAATTCACAGACTGCAGTGAAAGTGATCCAGATAAAACGGTGCAAATGAATACTTAACCGTCGCCTCTGGTAGCTCAGTTGGTAGAGCGGTGGACTGTAGAGGTTCATGCAGGCATCCATAGGTCGCTGGTTCAAATCCGGCCCGGAGGATTTCTTGTATATACAAAATAAATCCATTGTGCTCCTGTTTAGGGCTATTACAAAAATGCACAGGGTCAGGGTCCAGTGGAGTTCCCTTGTCTGAAATTTAGGGCTTGTTCCAGCGCCTCCTTTAACCTCCTCCAAACGGATCCAGAAGAGGTAGAAGTCTCTACTAAACTCTACCATCCAATAGAAAAATAAATCAGGGTATTCTACTCTTCTGGGAGGAGGTTGGAGGAAGTTAGAGGAGGCGCTGGAACACACCCATAGTCTACCATCAGCACGCGCCGGTACGAGGCCCCGGGGCAGTTTCGCCGGTACAGGGGAGTGGTAGGTGCCCCCCTCTCCTACGATCTTAGTAGAGAAAAATAAATGTGGATTAGATAGCCCATTTTAATCTATTCACCAAATATTTCATCTTTAAATAATACACTGTTTTTTCAGGTCACTTATGAGGCCACTAGAGGGAAAACAATGCTGTCATAGGGATGCAATGGGAACTTCCGTGTTGTGTCATTACAACTGGCAGACCAAAGCTTAACATATCTATCACAATCGAAATTATTGCCTTAGTCCCAACGAAATGATTTGTTTAACAATATTGTCAGGTCAAGTCATGACGTTGACCTGACTTAAGCTCATGTATGAGATAGGATAAATGCCCATCTTTCGCCCTGCAGTGATGGGCTTAACACGCATGCATGAAATAGATTATCCATTACTATTACCTTGGAGGTTATCGGATTAAAGCCAGCTCTCCCATGCATTTTGATGCAGAGGTCACATTTCGTGCTTGACTTCGGCTCAAACACATGACAAATCCTGTTAACACAACTTTTATTCATCTTGGGACATGGATATCCAACCAATGGAATAACACGCACCCTGCTGGGGGTGAGCTTCGGAGCCCCCCCCCCACCACCTATTTTTCCGAGGTGGCCTGAGAACCGCTTGTGGCAAAAAAACAATACCAGATCAGATTGAACAGAATTTAACAGCGCGTCGATTGGTGAAAAATTTCTAAAGTCTTTCGAACTTTTTTGCCTATAGGCTTTCAAAGCTAGTCCTACATTTTGTGATCACCACAATCCTTTGGTCAAACCAGTTTGCTTGCTTTCGAGACCTAGTAGTGGTGTCATAATACCATGTAAACAGGATGATATTTCAGGGTAACCCCACATGAATATCAAGATCAAGCTAAAGAAGGTCACAAATCAAGGCCATTGACCCCAGTGGTTCCGGTTTAATGGCGCTACCCAGTCTGATATATATATATATATGTATACATATATTACGCTATGACGTCATAATTAAGATAACTCAAGGTAAAGTTAAATCTTCATTTCCCGCTCAATGGCTACTAGTGAGTTAGCTATAGTGTAAGTTATAGGTTGCATACCATATTGTTACGTCATAGACAGAGGGGATGATAATATGTCAAAGTCAGAATTTCGAACAAAGCATTTGGGAAAGCATTCAGTGGACAATTTTAGGCCACTTGACACTTATGACCGATTTATTCTTTCCAAAAAAAACCCCAAGCATGAATTACAAAAACACTGCTTTCGCGGTATAATCCTTCACCGCCTGGTGAGACCGACTGGGGTTCCCCTCTGTTTGTCTCAAATACGTTTAAACGTATTTAAATAAGAGGTGCGTTGTCTTCCACACTCTTAGAAAAATCAATTCCACGGCTTTTGGTAAAAATTTGATATCAGGTCAGGTCAGGTCAATAAGTTATGACGTTTTAAAAATCAATGTAAGGGAATTTTCTTCTGCTACGAGAGGGGGACGAAACCAGGGTGTATATCGGTTTTAGAAGAGCTATGACAGTTTTCTAGCCATCATTGGGAAGTTCTTTTAAAAATAAATCGGCATGCTGCCAATTTGTTAGGTCAGGTCAACAGCAAGATCACCAGAGGTCATCAAATGCCACAGTTTTCGAGTTTTTATTCTTCACCTTTTGAGTATGGCAGGATAGAGCCATATATTTTTTAAATTTTAGTTAGGATAATAGTCATTATTTGAATAATTTGGAAGAAAACATTTAAACCTCTTTGTTTGACCTTAACCCTAGGTTATCGTCAGGTCAGGATTACCATGTGACCTTACAAGGTCATGCCGCGTATCGTTTGAATCCTTGGACCAAGACAAACCTATTGAAGCTGGCGACGGAGCAAAAGGTCTATACCCGGACAACCTATCAATAGAACGACAGTGTGGGAGGGTGGATTTCATGCTCAGGAAGCTGCAGGGGAAGCAGTTTGCCGCTGGATGATTCTTGGAAGAGCAGGGGAGATGCGGGATGGCAAAGTCTCCGAGTTTAGGTATTTTAAGGACTAGGCGCAATCAAAGAAGCAAGTGAAGCTGGAATGGCAGGAGCAGACCAAACAGAAGCCCGCCATGGGTGCCGAAGGCGGCAGCTGGTCGCCCAGACAAAGGAGACGAAGTGACCAGACATGCTGAACATACTGAAGGCGGGTGGTGGACCCTTCACGGATGCAGGTCAGGTGAAGGAGTATGTAGACAGGCCGGACCTGAAGGAGAAGGAGAAGCAAAAAAGGATGAAGAGGAAGCTACAGTTCGCGAGAGAGAGCTACACCACTCTGCCCAACGTCGATCGACTTTTCAGGATCTAGGTCACTCTTCCCAACAATAGGAGGAGAGAAAAGACTTCCAGGGAGGTCGCCGAGTCACTGATGGCCTTCCTGGGCAAGAAGGTTGAGCCTACGACTGTCGCCTACAGCCTTTTCAGGTCCTCTCTCCGGAGGTTCATGCCAGAGAGCGACTACAACAACAGCTGAGTTGACGTTGTAATATAACATAACGTGCTGAGTTAAAGTGTGTATCAGTCATTCTGGCGAAGACAGACTCTTTCGGCAAAATGAATAGATTAAAAAAGGTTAAGCACCTAAAAAACCTGAATACGGTTCCATGTGGAAGGAGAAAGCTACTACCTTCGCAAGTAATGTCCTCCCACTTCTTGGAGTCGAGTTTGAATGAACTCCACATAACCATAACATAACGTTATAGTGGGCCAGAATGGGTGAAATTTAACCCGCGCCCCACCGGGGGTCCGGCGCCACCTTCGCCCCACCGGCACCGGGGGGCCATCGATGGCCACCCTCTAACTCCGAAAATATGGGCATTAACGCAAATCTGCAAAGTGCAATAGAAAGCTTGCGTGAATTCATTAAGAAATTACTTCGCATGTTTTAGTGCTCAGGTCAATGGTTTGACCTCCAGAGGTCAAATTAGGTCAAGATCGGCTATTTTTACTCAAATATGCAATGATTGAGCAAACTGGCCATAACTCTTATGTCATTAGAGCTATTGAGGCCTAGTAAAGTACATTTGATAGCAAATTGCCAGTACTTTTCCCGCTATGTGGAACGTAAAGACCTCCCGCCAGTGGTTTGACCTCCAGAGGTCACCTCGTGGCCTAATATGACCTGAGGTCACGAAATGTCAGAAAGTGACCTTGCCGTATATCAAATGAAAGCCAGTGACAAGACAAACACGATGGTGTTTGTTTCACCGCTCTAGCTTAATTAGGTCAAAAGTTATTGCCAAAATACTGTTTTTGACCTCTGGTGACTTTGGATGACCTTGGAAAAGTCAAAGGGCAAATATGACCCCTGGGATCCGTGAAAGGGTGTCCAGAAACATTGTTCTGAGCAGTCTGAGTATTTGCAATCATTTTTGTGGCTTTTATATCATGAAACAACTTTTCCCTATGCTTTTCCAATGGGAGAGGTCGCCTCGTGACCTGACCTCAGGGCACGAAATCGAAAAATCCCGGATATACACCTTGTAGACCCTGGAGGGGTTATAAAATGTAGGAAGTTTCAAATCGATCGACTTTGAAATGTATCTCTTACAGAGCTCTAAACTGAAGTGAGGTGACCTTGGTTGAACTCGTCTGGTGACCTGACCTTGGGTGACCCGGGGTAAAAAATTTTAGGGATGATGGGAAAATGATGCAGTGAGAGGTAGAGCACTCAACTGTGGTGCTGCGCCTCGTTGTTTTTCTCCTATCCCGGAAAAACCTTAGGGGGGCCATCAATGGCCCCCGGTGGGGCGAGGGTTAACATTAACACATTTAGACCATCTTTTTGACTTGGGGACAATTAAATCAAGGACAAAACCCACAGCATCAATAGGTTTGCCTTGGTCCGAGGATTCGAGCGATACGCGGCCTGAACTTGTAAGGCCGCAACGTAATATTGACCTGACACTTACCTAAGGTCATGGTCAAATAATGACCTTTTAATGTTTACCAAATAGTTCAAATCATGACCATGATCCTAACTGTGATACAAATTGTATGGTTTTCTCCTGTCATGCTCATGAGGTGAAGAATAGGAACTCGGAAAACTGTGACCTTTGATGACCTCTAGTGACCTTGATGTTGATTTAGCTAAAAAATGACAGCATGCCGTCTTATATTTCAAATAACTTTCCAATAATGACTAGAAAATTGACATAGCTCTTCTAGAACCGATATACACCCTGGTTTCGTCACCCTCCTTGTAGCAGAACAAAATTCCCTTACATGGGTTTTTAAATGACGTCATAACTCAATGACCTGTCCTGACCTGATGTCAAATATCAGCCAAAAGCTATTAAATTGATCCTTCTGAATGTGTGGAAAGCAACGCGCCTCTTATTTAGATACGCTTGAATTTATTTGCGAAAAACAGAACGGAAACCCATTTGGACTCACCAAGCGATGAAGGATCATGCTGCAAAAACAGCGTTTTTGTTATTTTTACTGGGTAGGGAGTTTTTGGAAGGAATCAATCGATCCAAGGTGTCAAGTGGCCTAAAACTGTGCACTGAATGCTTTACCAAGTGCTTTGCTCGAAATTCCGACTTAAACATATTATCATCCCCCTCTATCATAGGTCAATTATCTTTAAAGACCTTGAGCCCACAATTTTATGAAAAATTATTTGCAATCATCCCTCTATAAGCCTCTATAAGCCTTTAGCATATTCCCGACTTTTTCACGCAGAATTAGGTAATCCCCTATAGGTCTCAACCACGGCCAGGATTCGACATTTATTCTATGTTTTTACCTTGAATATGTCCACCTAGGTCAATGCAGATTCGCTAAGATAAGAATCGAAATATTCGCTATCTAGCCCCTAACTGATGTGTTTCTAGGCTTCCTAGTTCTTATCTCAGGGAGAGACTACCAGGCCCCCTTTCAGTGCGCGCTCGTGTCAGACGGCTCCGCAGTGCGGGTGTTAAACTTACTTCTTATGAAAGCACATGAAAAACTTTCAGGAGGTGAGACGGTGAGACCGCTTAACCTTTTCTGATGACCTGCCCTGAGATAAGTCTCGAACAAACAAAAAATTCCAAATGGCTACGCAATCCATCAAGAATAAGGAGCGCAGCCGATTTTTCAGGGGTGGAGGGGAGCGTTGGAAAAATCCGTCCGGCTGCTACCAGAATTTAGTCGCTCACTATATATATGTTTCTCCTTATAGGAATTATCAGAATGCAAATGTGCACATTAATCTAGCACAATGATGTCCCCAGCCCAGAACTATTCGTCAGTTAAATACCTACACCACTACCTCCCTACTGGCATATCATTCGGCCGCCACGGTGGTAGTGCTGGAATGCAGTATTTGACTGGTGACTCGGCGGTGAAAGTGATCGGGATAAAACGGTGGGAATAAGTTGTAAGTTGTTGCCTCTGGTAGCTCAGTTGGTAGAGCGGTGGACTGTAGAGTGTTCAACAGGCATCCATAGGGCGCTGGTTCAAATCCGGCCGGAGAATTTCTTACATTACCAAACCGTTTCATAACCACTGGGGACTAATCCATTCTGAAAAGTCTCCATAAACCCATGCAGCTGCTTTTTAGCCCCTGAATATGGTCTGGAATGCCTACCGAGGAGATCAGTCTAATTAAACTAAGTTTAGGCATCGTCTGATAAGTGGCATGATATATTTTGTGCAAATATATAGATTTAAATGATGTAAAAGCCCAATGCATCTTTCACTGTATTTGGCAATTCTTGAAATGGTTCTGATAGTACAACAGTCGGATCGGCTTCTGACAGCTGGGCTAGACATCTTTTTTCTTATTGAGTTTGTTGGAAACCTGTTTTAGGAGGTTTTTTTGCAGTTATGTAATTATTGGTCATTTGGTTATTTGTCACTTTTATATACCTGTAATATTGTTTCTGTCAAATAAATATTTTAAATGTTTATTATGACGACTAAGTAACACCGACTGCGAAGCCCCTAGGTGACTGTAACAGACCTTTGTGTCACACCAACATCATCACCCTGAGCCTGTAGAGTGCATTGAACGTCAGATAGGTAGCACCAATTTTCGGCGGTTTCAAGGTACTTCAATAGCCCGGAGGCACAAGACAATATCCCTGCACAGCGGGGGGACACTGCAGCGACAGTTAAGTACGTATCAACCTATCATTTATCTCATTATAAGCAGACTGCAATGACTCTACTGCGTCACCAGACAACATACACTCATTACCGGGAGGCTGCATTGACGGCTTAGTACGTAACACTTATCTGTTTTTATAAGGAGACTGCAATAACTCCACTGTTTCACAAGACAATATCCATCAATTAATATGGGCACTGAATTGCTGGCTAAGTACGTAGTACATGTTTGTTGTATTGGGAGACTGCAATAGAATCGCATTTTCCTATGCATCAGTAGCAGACTGAGCATTATGTCGCCTGTAAGGGCCACATACATGGACAATTTCAAGAGATGGATAATCATGTCCGTCTGATAGACATGAGACGGACATATTTCCCATTTTCAATTTCCTTCAATGCATAGACATTTTCACTGATGGGAGGGATTACCTTACACCTTCCCCCGATTGAGGTACATACATACTGTGCCATGATATCTTTACCTGCCTCATACCGTTGCGGAATGGTTGGCACCACGCTTACAGAGATATGAGACAGTATAACCAAAGAACCCATTCCCTGCCTGATGGCAAATCTCTGGTCTGACCGTGACCAGTCCATGTCTCTGTTTCAGTTCCTGCTGCCATGTGGTGGTCGGCGTGTACCGAGAGATATGGCGGAAGGTAAAGATGGTACCAAAACGGGACAAACCCGTCCTCAAAGCCTGAGTCAAAGAGGAGTTGTAGCTGTACCAGTTAATCCAGGACGAGGTGAGACCCAGCAGCTGTATTTATTTTTGTCGGCAGAACATGGGCCTAGAAACCCAATTTGAGCGTCCTCTGTTGATAGAGATTTGCCTCAGAACTTCCATGCTGAGGAAACAGGCAGCTCAAAACTTTTCAGTCGCTTATTACATATTTTTCTTACATCTAACTGTTAACCCTCGCCCCACCAGTGGCCATCGATGCACCCCAAAGTTTTGTTTTTGGGATAGCAGAGACACGACGAGCCGCAGCACCGCCTTTGAGGGCTCTATCTCTCACACCATCATTTTTCCACCATTCCTGAAATTTTTAACCCAGGTCACACAAGATCGGGTCACAAGGCGATTCAACCATGGTCACCTCACTTCAACGTTTGAGGTCTACCATAGCTACATTTCTAAGCCGATTGATTTGAAACTTCCTACACTTCCTGCCCCTCCAGGGTCCACAAGGCTTATATCCGGGATTTTTCGTTTTCGCGGCCTGAGGCCAGGTCACGAGGTGAATTCTCCCATTGAAAAAGAACATAAGAAAAGGATGTCTTGTTATCTAAAAGTCTCACAAAAGGATCTAAATGCTCAGATTTCTCAGAATAGCGACAGTCTTTCACGGATCCCAGGGGTGATATTTCCCTTTGACCTATCTGAGGTCATCACAGGTAACCAGTGGTCAAAAAAAGTATTTTGACAATAACTTTTGACATAATCAAACTAGAGGGCTGACATACCCGTCATTATGTATGTCTTGTCACTGGCTTTCATTTGATATACAACAATGTTTCTCTCTGACCTTTTGTAACCTAACAAATATTAGGTCACTAGGTGACCTCTGGAGTTATAAGCACTGGTGGAAGGTCATTATGTTCCAATAACCGAAAAAGGTCTGGCATTTTATTATAAAATGTATTCTACCAGATTGAAATAGCTCTAACGGCATCAGAACTATACCCAGTTTTTTTAAGCATTGCATATTTTAGTCAAAATAGCCCACCGTGTCCTAACTTGACCTCTGGATTTCAAAACATTGAACTGAGCGCTTAACCCATTAACGCCGAGCGGGTCATTTTTGTCCTCTGACTTTGACAGGCTGCAGAATCGGTACCAGTGAAGTGATCTTCATGTTTATGATATGGATGTGTGTTTCAGAGCGTGGACAAGCTGGAAAAATGTATTTGAAAATTCTAGGTTTTCATGGGACGATTTTGGTGGAACTTATTTTGGCGAGGTTTCGGTCAGCGTGAGATAGCTCTGCAAATTTTGTTTCTTGCAATAACATATGGAAAGCTGAAAAGGGTTTGCATGATTGACATTAAGCCAAGACCACTAGGAGTCAGATGGTGAGGAAGGAGTAATATTTTCTTGATCGGCCTTGCCATGAGACATTGTCAAATATGAAGCGAACAAAAATGACCCGCTGGGCGTTGCGAACATCTGCGGACCGCTGAAAATGAGGAAAAGAATGTGTCCTGCCCTCTCGTTTGGTGCGTTAGGTGCACAATGTTACCTAGAGGGAAGGGAGGCATTGTGGGTCCTGCGAATGCAGGGTTGCCAGTTTATATGTTTTTCATCAAATCGGAATATTTTTGTGCAATGTCGATACGTTTGGAAACTTTGAAGCTCATGAAATGCTTCCTACCGTTTTCGGACTCTGTCTTATTTTGGGAATGATTATCACATAATTTTAACGGAAACATGCAATATGGTTCCAGTATTTTTCAAAGGCGTTATTAAATACAATTTTCAGGGGTTTTGAAAACTTATCGAAATTTTAGCTCTGACTAAAAGCTAGCAGGGCCTTGTCTTTTCCCCTTGATGGATTGTGTGTAGTGAATAGAGAGAATAGGGAACAGTATCGGATTGAGGACTTCATTGGGTGGTGGGGGGGGGTTAGGGGTCTCGAGCCTCCCCCACCATGGCTTCGGAACAGCCCTCAGTAATGCATTTAGGCACTATAGGCACACTGACATTTCGGTAGGGGGGGGGCTTGAGCCTTCCTAGCCCCCTTGTGTCCACTAATGATTGACAGCCAATGGCCAGCTGACAAAAATGAGTTGGAAATTAACGCGGCCGCCGCGCTGGTTTGTTTTGACGAGATGGTGCAGTGTCAAACGTCTGGAGCAGTATAAAACGGGTGAAAGCTTGGGAAGTTCTAGAACTACTGTCTAAAACGCAACTAGCACTATTTTTGCTTGGTTCTAGTCAAGTGAAACTACCATGAGTGAACATCCCGGGGGTTAGAAGGAGGGGTCAAGACCTGCCTGTGTTTTTCTGTCTCCCACAGACTTTGTCTAAGGCATGGATTGCAGTGCCAGCGTTAAACCATCCAGAACCCCTCCTGGATCGAGAAGAAATCTCCAGCCATGGAAACAAAAATATCGAAAGCATAGTTGTTAGTAATGCCACAGATCAAATGTTTTGCAGGAAAAGAAGCAGAATAAGTTGTTTTAAGTGCGCAAGATAGCGGAGTGGATCAAGTGCATATCATAATCATACCATCACAAAATATATTAGTCATGAGGATGAGAAAGATGATGAGCTGACCAGCGTTACAATGACCAGTGGCGTTCCTGGAAATGTGGAGGTACACATTTATGCAACTATGAAGCGCGCTACTTGTTCCAAAGAAAAGTTGGAAAGATGGAAATGGACCCGTTTGTAGATTTGGAGATTAATCAAGCTAATGTGCACCGCGTTGGGGAGCTAACGGATTGAGTTTTCAAAACTTTTCATCTGTATGCTGAATATTACGATTTCTCGTTGAAAGCTCAGTGAGCATCAGTCACAAAGTCTGGGAGGCGGAGAAGGAAGGGGGTAGATACAAAAGAAACAGTTTCCCAAAACCTTTGATATTCACAAATATTCTTAAAATACTATGATGTTCACAATTTTAGTCTATCCCCCGCAAATCATCAGTCTAGGTTAACCACGTTTGTATACTATTTGCAAATATGCTGTTAGTGTTGTCTTTAATTAAACCTTAAGAGTATAGAACTGTCTAAACATTTTACTATGGCCTATATGCAAGAGGAAATAAAAACACTTCAAAGAACTGCAGTAAAAGCAATGCACATTGGACCGCTGAGTGCGGTGACAGCGCCGCCCGGGAGCCGGCCGCGCAGTACCAGCCTATGTCCCAAACGCCCAGCGGGTAATTTTTGTCCGGTGTCATATCTCAGAATCTAAAAGTGGTATCGATTTAAAACTTTAGGAACATCTTATTTGGCATATTCTAAGCATAGGAAAACATTTGTTTCGCCAATTTGAAAGCTGGAACTAGGTGCGGGCGTTAATGGGTTAAACATACGAAGTAATTTATCACTGACTTTACACGAGCTTTCTAATGCACTTCACTTCGGTGTTAGAGGGGCCATCGACGGTCCCCGGTCGGGTGAAGGTGGCGCCGGACCCCCAATGGAGCGCAGCTTAAACTTACTGAATATTTTTTCCTTATCTGAGTTCCCATAAACCTGCAAACAGCGCTTAGGGCTAAATCAAACGATGTATATGTTACAGGGAAAGTGCGAAATCCGGGATTTCGCGAACTCCCTAGGGATTTCGCGAAATCACTGACCAGCCAGGGAGTTCGCGAAATCCCTAGGGAGTTCGCGAAATCACTGGCTGACCAGGGATTTCGCGAACTCCCTAGGGATTTCGCGAACTCACTGAAACTTCAGTGATTTCGCGAACTACCTGAATGCTTTTCAGGGATTTCGCGAAATCCCTAACATGCCAATATGTCATATAGTTTAAATCCGAAGAATGATCCTTCAGTGATCTGGTTTTACACTCCCGTCCATGTTTTCTCTTTCTATGTTGTATTTTGCTTGATTTTATGTATGTCAGCCTGATATTCATTTTTTGAAAATTAATTTTACACCCTCAGCTCTACCTCACACCGGGTCCTTGTGCCCGCTGACGAAATATTCGAGTCACTAGCCTTCCTCGAGGTGCATGGTTTATGCAATATGAACCGTAGGTGTGGAGGGGGGGCTCAAAACAAACTAGAGATGCCACTACTTTTTCATTATCATCTGTAATGAATATCTTGATTTCTTAACAAAGCAGACTCCTGATGGGAAGTATTGTGCCGTAAGAAACGGACAAAGAACTTATATACTTTCACCAAGGTCTATTTTAGCTATGTCTATGTTGGAATGTACTACGGACGTCCACAAATTTTCCAATAACAATACTTTGATACAGGAGGAAGTGTCGACCTCGAAAAAGCTCTCGGTGTAAGAAGTGGCACGCCTGTCATCGTTTGACCATTGCCAAGGCTTTCAGAAATTTTATTGTCGATTCCGGCGGGCTAGCAAATGCACTTCAAGCTTAGGTGCTCCAGCCACGGTCATGACAATAGGCAATGAGATAGCACATTGCAAATATGCGTAACAATTGTATTATTCCGTGTCCTGCTTATACCGACAACTATAGTTGTCGGCTTATGTTCAGCTGTAGCTGAAACTGTATAACACTTCTGATACAGTGGCGGATCCAGGGGGGCAAAAGGCAATTGCCCCCAAACGGAAAAAGCTCGGAGCAAAACTATGTTTTTGCCCCCCCCAAAGCGATCGACCTCCTTTTTTCCCCGACTCATTTTAAGTTTATAGGCAACATTTTGGTGCTTTAACTCTCAACTTCTAACGGAACCAGTGAAGTTCAGTGAAAATATCGGGCCTTGGATAGGAAAAAAGGATCTTGAGCTCATATTTTTCAGCCAGTGACGTTTTTTTTTGCTTCTTGCCTCAAACACCCGTACCGGGAAGTCATATTTTAGCGCAATTTTGCGTTGCGCGACGTTTTTTTTTGCTTTTCGACTTTGGTTTGCCCCTCCCAAACCGACCGGCTAGATCCGCCACTGTTCTGATATACTGATAAACTGAAAACAGAGATGTGGTCTAAGTTAATTTGCAGAATAATTATTTCGATGTTCCAGCTCTGAAAATTTACCTTAGTATAGCCGAACCGTACCTGTAAAGATTGGCCAAAGTTTTGGAATACATTAATGAACTTAATGCAAAAAATAATATAGCATTATTGTATTTTCCTTACCCAGAAAGTAATACGAAATGGCCATCAGATAAGCAGCATTTCTCTTTTGTGTAGTAATGAGGATTGTGATATGATAATGATCTCTCTGCAGATGCTGGATAAGTGAGTTGGAAAGAAGCGCTTCAGAATTTTGTCTCTAACGGTACTCACAGTTGGTGCACCTGACCGACTTCGTACCGAGTACGTGCATGGCTGGGGCGGGGGTTGGGTAACCATACCCCTTGGGTTTTTCGCAGTCTTGAAAACGGCTACGCGCAGCGCTGCTGTACCCCACGGCATATTTTAAGGAATTGGGACTGGTGGGCATTCGGCTGAAAAGGGCACGAATTACCACCAAAAGGGCACTCCTGGAGCATCAAATGACGGGTGACTGGTGGGCACTGGGCAGTTCAGGGGCGTTCACTGGTGGGCATAGCATGGGGGACTGGTGGGCAAAATGCCCACCACTTTGTAAATTAGAATATGCCCTGCTGTACCCAGTACAGTTTTTTCTGTAGCTTTTTACAACTCCTGTCAACATTTTCGGTTCAGGTCATTTCAGGTCAGTACATCAGTGCAGGTCAAGTGATATCATCTCCAAAAAAGAAGAAAACAACATAAGCAAGGAACAGCTTAATTTATCAATCTAAAATTCGTATTGAATAAAGGGCCGACTGAGTACACAGTTTTTTTTTTGATTTCTGAAGTCGATGACCTAAGGTCAATTATGAGTCATGATAACACCGTTGGAAAAGTATCGGTAAAATGGTTTAAACATCATAATTTTGTTGGGAACGGAGCTAAATTGTATATTTTGGCATCATTGGGGTTGTCTTGTTTCTGCAGTTCTAATGATATGCATTCTGACCCAATTCGATATTAACCTGATCCAAGGTCAGGTCAAATCTTAGCTTTGACCTAGAATAGTCACATTATTAATCATTCGACGTCGCTTGCAGAAAAGCTTCAGATAGTGAATCCTTATATATTGCATCTCTTCTACATCAGATGGTAGGACTGAAGAACTGTTTTTCAGTTATATCACCATATCCATATTGTGACATTGTTTGGCTTTCAATGCCCTCAGATTTTACCCGACAAAAGAATGCATAGACCCCTTTAAGTCTTAGGTTGTGCTACTTAACGCCATTTACTTTTTCGCTAACTAGCGTAGTTTTTAGATTTTAGGCGGGGGGGGACGTAGCCCACCCCCCTCGTCAGGCTGAAGGTGGCTCAGACCCCTGGCATTGCACGTCTTAAAAATTGCATCCCGCGAAACTAGTTTGAGACTCATACCAAACGTTTTTGACTGTGATGATTTTAAGCTATCAAAAGACATAGTCATAAGAGACTTCGCAATTGCTCTCGGTGACCGGCACCTCATCGACACCACCAGCCAAAAGACACGTGATGAGTTTTCAAAAATGTGAGCGTCGGGCACATCTTTTTCGGATGGCGTGGTTTGCTCAAAAGTAAGTGCGTTGCGCCATTGCCGAGTATTTATACCATTTTTCAGTAGCGCAAATATTTCTGCCATTTCTTCAACTGTGTTACACCCAGATTTATTCTAGTGATCAAGCCATGGATTTCGTACCATTTTCTTTATCGTATCCGTAGATAAAATTCCATAATAATGCAACCTACATAAAATATCGTAACGCTGTTCTGTGATGTAGATTTGACATAAAATAACCGTAGCGTCACATAATTATGAAAGGTGGTGATAGCGTAGATCACTTTTTATTGAATACTTGGGTAGTTATGCTGACTCCATGCACTGCATATGTATAATATTAACACGCGCATTGACGGGGGCGGGTACCCGCCCCCCTCGGGTTTTTCGGAGACAGTAGACAAACGGCGGCGCGTAGCGCCGCCGTACTTGGTATACCTTTTCCCTCATCTTTTTTACAACTTCTGTGAAAATTTTAAGGTTAGGTCATCTCAGGTCAGGTCACCACTACAGGTCAAGTGACCCGACCTCAAAAAAAGTTTAAGATAGCATAAGTCGGAGCAGGGTGAACTTATCCGATTGAAACTCATATCACATAATGGCCCCACCGAGTTCTCTAACATGTGTTCCGGTATTTTTGATATCGATGACCTAAGGTCAGGTACGAGGCATGACCTCTCCATTGGAAATACATGGGAAAAATGGTTTTTACGGAATAACTCAGTAACGAATGGTGGTAGAGCATTTATTTTAGCTGCATTAGACTCGCCTGGGCTTTGCGGTTCTAATGATATGCATTTTATATAATTTGACCCTGACCTGACCTCAGGTCAGGTCAAATCCTTGATTTGACCTAGCAAGGTCAAATTATATATCATTCGATTCGACTTGCTAAGAGGATTCATATAGTTCAAGTCGTTTTGCTCTATCTTTACTTGTTCAGATGTAATGCCCGAAAAACTGAATTTTACATATTATCCCTATGACGGGCATGTTTTGACCTCTCGTGACCTTAAATGTGACCTGAAAAAAAATGGTTCAAATGTTTTCGATGGAGAAGTGGATGAGCAGCCCAACACCGTTTACCGTTTTTCGCTACCTACCGTGGTTCTCGAGATCTTAGGGGGGCGGGTACCCGCCCCCCCGTCAATGCGAAGGTGGCTCAGACCCCCGTCAATGCGCGTGTTAAATATACAGATCTATCATAGGTGGATCCAAGATTGCCGATCGGGGGGGCATCTTCCCAGGGGGGAGATGGCGGGGCGCCATCCGGACCAGGGGAGTGCCTTTTTTGACCGAAAAAAACCTATCAGGTGGGCGCAAAATCCTATCGGTGGGCGCCAATTTTTACATCCCTATGGACGAGGGATGGAAAGCGACATTTTAGAGTGGCGCCGTGACCATTTTAGGGGGCGCCGAGGGTCGATCGGGGGGGATACCTGCCCCCTTTGTCCCCCTAAATCCGCGTATAAAATATATCATGAATATAAAATAACCAAGTACCAAATCACAGTGAAGGCGAAGGTGTATTCTGTGGGGGAGTGTGTGGGAACCAAATTTCAGGAGTGGACCATGGCGTTTTGGAACCGCCAGGAGCCTGTGTCTTTCTCTCCCGTGATCCACATTTGCAATCAGCAGCAACTGAACGTTTACATTGCAGTACAATATTGATAAGCGAAACTCGATAAATGTATCGCTACGACCTCAACAATACAATTATGACCTTCCTTATATTTAGCTTAAAACCTCCCTTATACGTGAATTTTATGGAAAATGTCCGGTTACTGTTTGAAATAAATCATAAGAACAATAGTCCGCAATCCTAGCTAGTCATCCTTGAGCTGACTAAACGTCAGGGAATTCGCGAACTCCCTGAGTGTTTATCCGGGATTTCGCGAACTCCCTGACTTCTAAGTCCAGGGATTTCGCGAACTCCCTGGTCACCCAGGGATTTCGCGAACTCCCTAGGGATTTCGCGAACTCCCTGGCTGGTCAGTGATTTCGCGAAATCCCTAGGGAGTTCGCGAACTCCCGGATTTCGCACTCTCCCTGTAACATATACAATCACGTTGCTATGTCAAATCAAGAATTTGACCTAACCTGAGATCAAGTCAAGGTCAAATTAGGTAACATGCATATCATTAGAACTGGGAAGACAACGAAAATCTAATGGAGTTAAAATAAACGCCCTATCCCCATCCGTTGCTAAGTTATTCAGTTAAAAACATTTTCCCTTGTATTTCCAATGGAGAGGTCATGACTTGTACCTGCTCTTAGGTCATCGATATAAATATACCGGAAAATATTTTAGAGAACTCAGTACGCCCATTATGTGTTATAAGTTTCAATCGGATATGTTCACCATATTCATACTTGCTATCTTAGGTTAAGGACACTGCTCAACAGGTCGTTTATTGTGACTTGGCATTTCCTGTCAGGTTGCTGCTAAGGCATATTTACGGATTTTTATATCTGAATGCTGATGGAAGTAAATAAACTGAAACATTTGATTCCTCACAAACGATTAGTTTTATTGCCCTTTCAAAAGAATATTGCAAATGCATAGTCCGTCACACCACAGCAGTAGCCTTGAAAAGAGATTGTCCAGTTGTGGCTCACGGGTAAACCATGCGACCGGCGCGGCTGTGTGGCTCGACCTACTTATCCACAGACTTCAGTGAAAGTGCTCCAGATAAAGCGGTGAGAAAGAATGCGTAGCTGTTGCCTCTGGTAGATCAGTTGGTAGAGCGGTGGACTGTAGAGGGGCATGCAGGCATCCATAGGTCGCTGGTTCAAATCCGGCCCGGAGGATCTCTTGCATCAAGAAAAATGTTTGTGTTTACTCTGGAAATGGATCTGTTTTCCAACAAAATCTACCGTAGACATATCTAGAAGGAAATTCAGGTTTCTTAACAGCCCTCTAAACATAATTGCTAGTGTTTAACGTCACAGTAAATGATAGGATTACATGCCATTGCCAACTCCCTCCCCCTTCCGGCCTGCAGGGATGGCAGGGACCAGCGAACGACTAATAAAGAAACCCACCGGGTACTAAACCCGGGATACTTTCCTCAACAAGAAGTACCCAGCATCAGCGGCCCTCCTCCCGCACCATACAGAGGACAATAGGACAACGGAGTGGCGTTTGTGTCTCCCCCCGGTTCCAGCAGAGTCTTCTGGGCCGCTGCAGCGCCATGAGTTCGGTGCGAGTGCTGCTATAAAGTTATTTAGGCTCGGACGGAAATCTTGCGTCTCCAGCCCGAGGGTGAGATGGTGAGGGCGTTCCCTCCTCCATCGAAGGATTTATTACTTAACTAAATGAGCATGCTAATTTCATTGTTTGAATTACCAATTTCGTTGCTATTACCGTGCTGCGCTGATGCCACTAGATCAAAGACATACGAAAAGGTTTGTGGCCAGCTCCGCTCATCGAATATGTTTGAGGATATTCGGGTCTTATATATTTTGAAAAGCTGGTGAATCGGCAATGAGAGTGGTCTAAATAACGAAACACTGACACTGCTTTCTTTGGGGGAACAACCTTCAACCAATTGCATTTGTTAGTTTAGTTCAGAGAGCAATGGACTGTTGAGGGTCATAGGATACCGGCTCGAATCTGGCGTAGAATATTTATTTTCTAGACAAAATAAGATCATTGCGTTGTCATTGGAGACCCAGGCTTTTCCTCCTCTAGAGGCTGACAATTTGATTCAGACTTCTCATCTTGGATATTCTAAGGACTGTATTCGCTTACTTCAGAGTGTCAGAACATACTTCCCAAAAGGCTTTGCAATCTCTTCGGATCATAGTTCAGTAGTTTCTGCCTTTTATAGCACTGAAGCCACCGGATTTGACACTTTGTCATATGCTGCATCGCAGGGCACTGGAGACCTCAATGTTCAAGGCTATCACCTAAAGTGACAAATCCATACACTAAGTCTTAGAATAGGATCTTATTCGTTACCGTGAAGGCCAATTCTGAATCCACTTTAACAACTTTAAAGAGCTCAGTTGCATATCAGATCAACAAAATCTTGCCGAGGTGTTAGGTTCGATATTTGTAAAAATGCGTGCCATAGCTGCTACAACTCTAAGTCAGCCAAAGTTCGTTATATAGTTTGATCTAATCAGCATTACAGATAAGGACTAATTGTAGTGGGCTTTTTCGAGTTAAGACTTTAGGCCTGACCTTAGCGCTGCAGCCTGAAACTTGACTATACCAAGGGCAAGAGCAAAACGCTGCTTATTAGTGACGCAGAGTAGGGTGCGCGTTACAACACTTTTTTCGAAACTTTTCACGTGGTTTTGGACGGTAGACACAAATCAATCCTGCACAGGACAATCCTGCAAACAATTCGCAATTGTCTCGAGTTTAAGCCACGGATTTGCACTTTTTAACCTTCCCCAGTGGGGCGGAAGGGTGCTGACTAACCCCCCTACAGATTTTTCGTCGTCGCGGAGAAGCGGCAACGCCAAGAGTCACCGTACTTGGCACAGCTTATCATTAATCAATTCTGCAACTTGCCCTAAAAATGTTAAGTTTGGGTCATCTCGGGTCAGGTCACCAGGCCAGGTCAAGTGGCCTCACATAAAAAATGTTTGGGATTGCATAACTCGGAGAAGGGTTGATTTATCAATGTGAAAACTTTTTTCATATAATGGACTCATAGGGGCCTACAAAAAATGATTCGGTATATTGTATATTGTTGACCTTAGGTCAGGTATGGGTCATGACCTCTCCATTGGAAATACATAGGAAAGCGCAAATTTGCCGAAAAATGTTTCTTTTTGTATATAAAGCTTATAGGGTCTTCTTATTCCCGGGATCGTAGCATCACAGGCCACTCGCAACGTTTATTTTGCAAGTATTGGCCTGTGACCTCTGAGAGGTGATTTGGGTCTACCTAAGCACGTTTTGAGACTTCTGTCAATAACTGCGCAGTAAATTGCAATAGAGCTCTCACTTGGATACCACTATGTTTGATTTGTCATTACGAATCGAGTGATATGCATATTGACTATGTTTAGTTAGATGATGACGTTGACCTGACCCTAGGTCATGTCATTTTTATACTTTGATCTAGTATGGTCGTATTGTAAACCATTTGAATCGCCATAAAGAGAGCAATCGAATGACGTTTAAATTTTGGCTCTAGTTTAACTCAGTCAAACGCTAGAGTAGAGTGTTCTAAATTGTACTATTTTGACCTTGAATGACCTCAATATTACTCTGAGCAAAAATCTTATGGAAAGAATTTCTTAATCGGATCAATGGTCTATCAAACCATTCATGCGCTTTTTCGCTACCCCGTTCAGGAGCCAAATTGCCGCCCCGGTAGCTCAGGTGGTAGAGCGTTAGGCCCCGGCTCGCTGCTTAGAAACATGCAGTGACAGTGCATGTCCAGGCTTGGGATCGGTTCCTCTGAGACGCTCCGGCGCTCAATAGTATATCCGACTAAGGTCGGTTGGCAACTGACTGGTGAGAGGATGACCTGAGTGGGGCGGCCGTTCCCGTGCTTTATGGGACATTAAACTTTGGCTTCTAAATTAACCCTTCATTGTGGGCGTTGTTCGTTGGGGTGGTGGGGTTGAGGTCTCCGTGACCAGTCCCTTGATCACCTTAGTGAGACTCCAGCTCCGACAGCCATACTGGTGACAACTTGAAAAAATTATACAAAAAAGATTCGAGAGGGGGGGGCGTCAGCACTAAACCAGCTTATCAAAATTGGTTCCGATGTCGCTTTGCTTTTCCGCTTTAGTGATGGAGTGCACTCTAGTTTCTCTATTTGTATTGTAATGATGTAATATTGCAACAGATTCGTAGACTGCGTTTTGGCAGAACAGGAATAAAATCTTTATGTGTTCAACAATTTCCAAGCTAAAAAGTGAAAGCCATCTATATACATAAGTTGGTAGTTTATTGTAATATTTTATACAAGAGTATATCACACTGTGTGCGTGGAACCGCGCTCTCCACGTGCAGCAGTCTCAGAGCCATCCGGACCGGCCCCTGAGACTCACGTCTGCGGCATTTATTTACGGTGGCGCTGGGCGCCGTCGCTTTTCCGCGACGACGAAAAATCTGTAGGGGGTTAGTCAGCACCCTTCTGCCCCACTGGGGGAAGGTTAAAAAGTGAAAATCCGTTGCTTAAACTCGAGAAAATTGCATTTTTTTGCAGGATTGTCCTTATATTTGTGTATACCGTCCAAAATCAAGTGAAAAAAGTTTCGATTTTCGAAAGAAGTGTTATAACGCCCACCCCTAACGCACAGTGTCTCCCATAAGCATCGTCCCTGACCCTGGGACCTGGTTGTCCAGCCTAGGTGGCTTGAGAGCCTTATGACTAATCATCATCATGATCACCATCACTATGGCTTCCTAAGTCCCGATGATATTGCTTAGGAGCGGAGCGCTACGCGGCTACTCTCCTGAACAGTTAAATACCATCCTACTATACTCATGAGAGGTACTGTACCTGTGATGCTAAGCCCTTCCTAAGTCATATTTACCAAAAATATATGACCTGATAGCCTAAGGAAGATACAATATCAGAATTTAATTTGAATCCGTACACATTTATTTACGCACGCGTTCAACAAAGCACACCCTAGTAAAAGTGGGTCGGGGCTCACAAGAGGCGTTTTTATAACAGGAATTCTCAGAATGCAAATGTGAACATTAAACCGCGCACCATCGGGGTCTGGCGCCACCTTCGCCCCACCGGGGGGCCATCGATGGCCCCTCTAACTCCGAAAATATGGGTGTTAGCGAAAATCTGCAAAGTGCATTAGAAGGTTGGTGTGAATTCAGTAAGAAATTACTTCTCATATTTAAGCGCTCAGGTCAATGGTTTGACCTCCAAAAGTCAAGTTAGGTCACGATAGGGTATTTTCACTAAAATATGCAATGCTTAAGAAAACGGGGCATAACTCTTATGCCATAAGAGGTATTAAGGTCTGGTAAAGTACATTTGATAGAAAAATGTCAGTCCGTTTTCCGCTATGTGGAACGTAATGACCTCCCGCCGGTGGTTTGACCTCCAAAGGTCACCTCGTGACCTAATATGACCTGAGATCACGAAAGGTCAAAAAGTGACCTTGTTTATTTTAAATGAAAGCCAGTGATCAGACAAACATGATGATGTTTGCTTCATCACTGTAGCTTAATTAGGGTAAGTGTTATTGTCAAAATATTTTTACCCCTGGTGGCCTTGGATGACCTCGGAGTGGTCAAAAGGCAAATGTGGCCCTGGGATTTGTAAAAGGGTGTCCAAAATGCTCTTCTGAGTAAGCCGAGCATTTGAAATCGTTTTTTGTGATTTTAACACCATAAGACAACTTTTCCCATGCTTTTCAATGGGAGAGGTCACCTCGTGACCTGACCCCAGATCACAAAATCTAAAAATCCCGGTAATAAACCTTGTAGACCCTGGAGGGGTCATAAAGTTTAGGAAGTTTCAGATCGATCGACTAAGAAATGTAGCTCTTATAGGGCTCAAAAGTTGAAGTGAGGTGACCCTGGTCGACCTCGCCTGGTGACCTGACCTTGGATGAGCCGGGGTAAAAATTTCAGGGATGGTGGGAAAATGATGGGATGAGAGATAGAGCCCTCAACTGCGGTGCCGCGTTTTGTCGATTTTCTGCTATCCCGGAAAAAGTTTAGGTGGGTCATCGATGGCCCCGGTGGGGGCTAGGGTTAACGTAGCACAGCGATGTCCCTGGCTTAAAACAATTCGTCAGTTAATTACCCACACCACTACCTCCCTACTGGCATATCATTCGGCCGATACGGTGGTAGTGCTGGAATGCAGTATTTGACTGGTGACTCGGCGGTGAAAGTGATCGGGATAAAACAGTGGGAATAAGTTGGAAGTTATTGCCTCTGGTAGCTCAGTTGGTAGAGCGGTGGACTGTAGAGTGGTCAACAGGCATCCATAGGTCGCTGGTTCAAATCCGGCCCGGAGGATTTCTTACATTACCAAACCGTTTCATAACCACTAGGGGACTAATCCATTCTGAAAAGTCTCCATAAACCCATGGAGCTGTTTTTTAGCCCCTGAATATGGTCTAGAATGCCTACCAAGCAGACCAGTCTAATTAAACTAAGTTTAGGCATCGTCTGATAAGTGGCATGATATATTTTGTGCAAATTATACTAATAATATAGATTCAAATGATGTAAAAGCCCAATGCATCTTTCACTGTATTTGGCAATTCTTGAAATGGTTCTGATAGTACAACAGTCGGACCGGCTTCTGACAGCTGGGCTAGACGTCTTTTCTTCTTTTTCGGTTTGTTGGAAACCTGTTTTAGGAGGTGCTTTTTGTAGTTATGTAATTATTGGTAATTTGGTCATTGGTCACTTTGTTATACCTGTCATATTGTTTCCGTCAAATAAATGTTTTAAATGTTTATCATGACCACTAAGTAACACCAGCTGCGAAGTCCCTAGGTGACTGTAACAGGCCTTTGTGTGATACCAACATCAGCACCCTGAGCCTGTAGAGTGCATTGACGGTCAGATATGTAGCACCAATTTTCGGCGATTTCAAGGTACTTCAATAGCCCGGAGACGCAAGACAATATCCCCGCACAGCGGGGGGACACTGCAGCGACGGCTAAGTACGTATCAACGTATCATTTATCTCTTTATAAGCAGACTGCAATGACTCTACTGCGTCACCAGACAATATACACTCATTACAGGGAGGCTGCATTGACGGCTTAGTACGTAACACTTATCTCTTTTTATGAGGGACTTCAATAACTCCATTGCTTCACAAGACAATATCCACCAATAACTATGGGCACTGATTTACTGGCTGGGAGACTGCAATAGAATCGCATTTTCCTATGCATCAGTAGCAGACTGAGCATTATGTCTCCTGTAAGGCCACATACATGGACAATTTCAAGAGATGGATAATCATGTCCGTCTGATAGACATGAGACGGACATATTTTCCATTTTCAATTTCCTTCAATGCATAGACATTTTCACTGATGGGAGGGATTACCCTACACCTTCCCCCGATTGAGGTACATACATACTGTGCCATGATATCTTTACCTGCCTCATACCGTTGCGGAATGGTTGGCACCACGCTTACAGAGATATGAGACAGTATAACCAAAGAACCCATTCCCTGCCTGATGGCAAATCTCTGGTCTGACCGTGACCAGTCCATGTCTCTGTTTCAGTTCCTGCTGCCATGTGGTGGTCGTCATATACCGAGATATGTTGCGGAAGGTAAAGATGGTACCAAAACGGGACAACCCAGCCCTCAGAGCCTGAGTCAAAGAAAAATACGAGCTGTACCAACGCATCCAGGACGAGGTAGGTGAGACCCAGCAGCTGTACTTATGTATCTATCGGTAGAACATGGGCCCAGAATTAGTGGGAGTCCTCTATTAATAGAGATTTGCCTCAGAATCTCTATCCTCTGAAAATAGGCAATTCACAATCATTTAGTCCCTTACTACACATTTGTCTTGCATCTGACTGTTAAGCTTCTTAAATGATTTTTATCTGAGTTCTCATAAGCCTGCAAAACAGCACCTAAGCCTAAGAGACCGTCAAAGCTGAAACCACAGAAAATGCCAATTGGTAGCCTAAAGATGTGGACACATGTTGATATTTAGGTCCAATAAATGTTGCAGAATACAAATATGCAAGAAGAATGCACAGAAACATAATTTGGCATCTGCATGATAATTCCCACAGAGCATAATTTACACTGATCTAAAAAATTAGCAAACTTAGGAAAATAAAAATCTTATATGTGTCTGCATATTTGTTAGGTGTGGCATTGGTTTTACATAAAAACCAAGACATAACCCAGACAATCTGCTCGTTTTAGATTCCTATTTAATGATCTGAAATTGTCCTTTTTATGGAAAGTTTTCCCCTTTCAGACTTGTGCCCACCATTCCTAAATCCCTAGACCATGTTCTTCAAATAATTTTATCAAGGCAAGCTGCACCTTCTTTAGACATAGTAAGAAATCCGCTAGCATTTCAAAGACACTAACAAAAGCCATAAGTGTTTGGGAAAACTGAAGGACCAGTTTACCCATCGATTGTGGACGGGGGCCATTTCTTATTATAATATGCATATTAGTATATCAATTATTAAGCTGCTGACTTGACCTTGGACTGAAACTGGACCTTGACAAAGGGCAACATCAACAGGCTGTTTATTTGGGCTGGGAATTCTGTGTCAGGCTGCTGTTAGGCCATAGTTACGAATTTCAAAACCAGTGTAATCACAGAAGAATATAAGCTGTAACATTTTAATTCAATTTTCTCACGAAATATTAATTTTCATGCCATTCAAAAAAATAAGAGAAATGAAAAGTCTTTCACATCACAGCAATAGCCTTGAAAAGAGGTTGTCTGACCGCCACAAGTGGCTCACGGGTAAACCATTCGGCCGCTGCGGGTGTGCGGCTTCACCCACTAATCCACAGACTGTAGTGAAAGTGATCCAGATAAAACGGTCAGAGTGAATGCTTAGCTACTGCCTCTGGTAGCTCAGTTGGTAGAGCCGTGGACTGTAGAGGGTCATGCAGGCAGCCATAGGTCGCTGGTTCAAATCCGGACCGGAGGATTTCTTGTATATACAAAATAAATCCGGTTTGCTCCTGTGTAGGCCTATTACAAAATGGCGAAGGGTTAGGGTCCAGTGGAGTTCTCCCGTCTCAAATTTGGTCTACTATCAGCACGCGCCGGTACGAGGCCCCGCGTCATTTTCGCCGGTACAGGGGAGAGTTAATTACCCGCCCCACCCCCTACCTACGACCTTAGTAGAGAAAACAAATGTGGCATTAGATAGCCCGTTTTAATCTCTTCACCAAATATTTCATCTTTAAAACATACAATGTTTTTATCGGGTCACTTTTGAAGCCACTAGAGGCCAAAGTATGTTGTCATAGGGATACAATGGGAACTTACGTGCTGTGTCATTTCAACTGACAGAACAAAGATATAACTTATTTGGATCATCAAAATGCTCCCGTTAGTCCCAATGGAACGGTGTGTTTAACAATCTTGTCAGGTGGAATAATAAAATTAACCTGATATAAAGTCATGTATGAGATAGGATAGATGCACATAATTCAAACTGCAGTGATAAGCTTAACACGCATGCATCAAATAAATGAGCTATCACTATTACCTGGGAGGTTATCGGACCTAAGTCAGCTCTCCCATGCATTTTGATGCAGAGTTCATGACCCGTTCTTTACCCCAGCTCATCTATATGAAAAACCCCGTTAACACAACTTTTGTCCCTCTTTGGGCCTATTATGTGACATGAATTTCCAATCAATGGAATAACACGCGCACTGCGGGAGGGTGGGACTCAGAGCCCCACACCCCGCCAGTCATTTTTCCAAGGTGGCTGGAGAACGGCTTGTAGCCAAAAAACGACACTAGGTCACAGTTAACAGAATTTAACCGTGCGTCGATTGATAATTTTTTTAAAGCCCTTCAAACCTTGTTTTACTTATAGGCTTACAAAGCTAGCTCTACATTTTGAGATCACCACAATCTTGTGGTCAAGCCAGTTTGCTTGCATTGGAGACAGTGGCCTCATAACACCATATCAACAGGATGATATTTCAGGGTAACCTCACGTGAATGTTAAGGTCAAGCTCAAAAAGGTCATAATTCAAGGTCATTGGCCCCAGTGTTTCCGGTCAAGTGGCGTTGCCCAGTCTGATGTATATTACGCTATGAAGTTATAATTAAGGAGATGAGGTGGCTTACTGGATAGCACCCTTGTCTTCTAAGCCACCGGTCCCGGATTCAAGTCCCGGCGGAGCCTCTGAATAAGTCGATCTGATCCCCAAAATCCCTTCCAACAAGGTGAGAGTTGGCGACGCCGTATGGCCCTGGCAGTTGGTGCGTCGTTAAACCCCAACAATTATTATTAAGTTATAATTTAATGTAACTCAGGGTAAAGTTCAAGGTCAAAGGGCAGGTTTAAAGGGGTAATTTGAAATGTTCGGTTTTCATTTTCCGCTCAACGGACGCTAGTGCTAGTTATAGTGTAAATTATAGGGTGCATACCATATTGTAACGTTATAGGTCAAGAACTTGGAAGATGTTGAGTCAAAATTTATAGGAAAGATTATTTGCGATCATCAATCCATTAACAATGTCCGCCTTAAGCATATTCCCGACTTTTTCACGCAAAATTGGGCATTCCCCAATAGGTCCTAAACACAGCCAAGATTTGGCCTTTATGTTCTCGTTTTACCTTGAAGATGATTACCTAGGCCAATGAAAATTTGCTAGAACCTAGATCAAAATATGCCCTGTTTAGACCCTAACTGACGTTTTTCTAAGCTTCATTGTATTTTTATCCCAGCGAGAGACTAGCAGGCCCTCCTTCAGTGCGTGTTGGTGCCAAACAGGCCAGTCTATTTGAACAAGTGTAGGTATCGTTGTACCCGTGGTATTATATATGTTGTTGTTGTGCAAATTATACTACTAAAATTAATTCAAATGATTTAAAAGCCCAATAATTCTTTAACTGTATTGCGAAATAATCAAAATAATTATGATAGAACAACCCTGGTACAACAGCAGGATTAGTTGTCGGTAGCCGGGTGGGCCAACTTTTTCTTATTTTTCAGTTTGTTAGAAACTTATTTTAGGAGCTGTTGAGCTGTTGTTCTGGTTACCTGATCTGAAATAACCCACACTTAATTTTTTTAACAGTTGCGAAATCAATTAAGGATAAGGAATGCCGCCCTTTCTGGCACCGTTGGAAAAACACGTGTAACTATTTAAATACCTCCCGCCATTCCCCATTCTCACTGGAGCGAGGGTTAAATATATTTTTCCTGATGAGGTTGATAATCTAAGGGGTGTTCTAGACTGCATCTCCTATTAATTGACAGTGTTGTATTCTTGACCCCAGGCACAGCCATGAAACTATTTTGGAACCATGAAACTATACCAAACTGCAACGAACTTGCTGCGATACATGACAATGACAGCAAACACTGCAATGGCAACTAAGTAAAACGTTGGAGCTGCCCCGATGCGTCCAGGACGATGTGAGACCCAGCAGCTGTACTTATATCGGTCGGCAGAAGACAAGCAAAAGTCTATCCTATCCCTTCAGTGTCTACATCATTAAAGACTTTCACCTGATCTGAGTTCCAAAAAAAAACTGCAAAACGGCAATTAGCTGCAAAAGACTGTGAAAGCAGAAACCGCGGAGGATGCCAGTTGGTAGCCTATAAATGTAGACACATTTTGACGTTTTTGGTCCAAGACATGTGACAAATACAACCTATATGAGGAAAATGTACAAAAACTTAATTTTTACATCTGCAGTATATTTGCCGCCGTCTGATGCCCCATCAAGCATGCCACACGGCGAGCTAAAAGGTGCATGTTTGAGGAACTAAATTGTATATATGTAACTGTCTATTTAGGTGTAATATTACTTTGAAATAAAAACCAATGCATGACGCAGATAAAGTACGCGTTTGGACGTCCTTTCGATGATCTGAGATTGCTCTTTGGATGGAATGTTACGCTCCTTACAGTCCTGTGCCCACCAGTACTAAATCCCTTGAATATTTTCATATGCATATAATTTTTATCATTTTAAGCTGCACCCTGTTTAGACATAGTAAGAAAACAGCCAGGTTTCAGAGTCACTAACAAAAGCCATGACTATTACATACCTAAATTAGCGAAAGCCTAATAACCAACCAATTTACCAAAGAACTGAAGACGGGGTCATTTCCTAGTAGAATAGGCCAACCTGAAGCTGCCGTCTTGACCTTGGACTGAAACTGAGCCTTGTCTACGGGCTTGATTAACAAACCATTAATTAAGGCTTGGAAATTTGTGTCAGGCTGTTCCTAAGCCGTCTTTACGGATTTAAATGCCTGTGTGAACACGGAAGGAAGTAAACTGTAACATTGAAATTGAATTCCTCACGAAGAATGAATTTGCTTACCCTTTCAACAAAAAAAAAATGCATAGACCGTTACACCGCAGCAATGAGCTTGACACGATAGTCTTCGACCACCATTTGTGGCTCACGGGCATACCATACGACCAGCGCGGCGGTGTAGCTTGACCTACTAATTCACAGACTGCAGTGAAAGTGATCCAGATAAAACGGTGCAAATGAATGCTTAACCGTCGCCTCTGGTAGCTCAGTTGGTAGAGCGGTGGACTGTAGAGGTTCATGCAGGCATCCATAGGTCGCTGGTTCAAATCCGGCCCGGAGGATTTCTTGTATATACAAAATAAATCCATTGTGCTCCTGTTTAGGGCTATTACAAAATTGCACAGGGTCAGGGTCCAGTGGAGTTCCCTTGTCTGAAATATAGTCTACTATCAGCACGCGCCGGTACGAGGCCCCGGGGCAGTTTCGCCGGTACAGGGGAGTGGTAGGTGCCCCCCTCTCCTACGATCTTAGTAGAGAAAAACAAATGTGGCATTAGATAGCCAATTTTAATCTATTCACCAAATATTTCATCTTTAAATAATACACTGTTTTTTCAGGTCACTTATGAGGCCACTAGAGGCAAAACAATGTTGTCATAGGGATGCAATGGGAACTTCCGTGTTGTGTCATTACAACTGGCAGACCAAAGCTTAACATATCTAAGCACAATCGAAATTATTGCCTTAGTCCCAACGAAATGATTTGTTTAACAATATTGTCAGGTCAAGTCATGACGTTGACCTGACTTAAGCTCATGTATGAGATAGGATAAATGCCCATCTTTCGCCCTGCAGTGATAGGCTTAACACGCATGCATGAAATAGATTATCTATTACTATAAACTTGGAGGTTATCGGGTTAAAGCCAGCTCTCCCATGCATTTTGATGCAGAGGTCACATTTCGTGCTTGACTTCGGCTCAAACACATGACAAATCCTGTTAACACAACTTTTATTCATCTTGGGACATGAATATCCAACCAATGGAATAACACGCACCCTGCTGGGGGTGAGCCTCGGAGCCCCCCCCCCACCACCTATTTTTCCGAGGTGGCCTGAGAACCGCTTGTGGCAAAAAAACCAATACCAGATCAGATTGAACAGAATTTAACAGCGCGTCGATTGGTGAAAAATTTCTAAAGTCTTTCGAACTTTTTTGCCTATAGGCTTTCAAAGCTAGTCCTACATTTTGTGATCACCACAATCCTTTGGTCAAACCAGTTTGCTTGCTTTCGAGACCGAGTGGTGGTCTCATAATACCATGTAAACAGGATGATATTTCAGGGTAACCCCACATGAATGTCAAGGTCAAGCTAAAGAAGGTCACAAATCAAGGCCATTGACCCCAGTGGTTCCGGTTTAATGGCGCTACCCAGTCTGATATATATTTTTATATATATATATATATATATATATATATATATGTATACATATATTACGCTATGACGTCATAATTAAGATAACTCAAGGTAAAGTTAAATCTTCATTTCCCGCTCAATGGCTACTAGTGAGTTAGCTATAGTGTAAGTTATAGGTTGCATACCATATTGTGACGTCATAGGTAGAGGGGATGATAATATGTCAAAGTCAGAATTTCGAACAAAGCATTTGGGAAAGCATTCAGTGGACAATTTTAGGCCACTTGACACTTATGACCGATTTATTCCTTCCAAAAAAACCACCAAGCATGAATTACAAAAACACTGTTTTCGCGGTATAATCCTTCACCGCCTGGTGAGACCAACTGGGGTTCCCCTCTGTTTGTCTCAAATACGTTTAAACGTATTTAAATAAGAGGTGCGTTGCCTTCCACACTCTTAGAAAAATCAATTCCACGGCTTCTGGCAAAAATTTGATATCAGGTCAGGTCAGGTCAATAAGTTATGACGTCATTTAAAAACCAATGTAAGGGAATTTTCTTCTGCTACGAGAGGGGGACGAAACCAGGGTGTATATCGGTTTTAGAAGAGCTATGACAGTTTTCTAGCCATCATTGGGAAGTTCTTTTAAATATAAATCGGCATGCTGCCAATTTGTTAGGTCAGGTCAACAGCAAGATCACCAGAGGTCATCAAATGCCACAGTTTTCGAGTTTTTATTCTTCACCTTTTGAGTATGGCAGGATAGAGCCATACATTTTTTAAAATTTTAGTTAGGATTATAGTCATTATTTAAATGATTTGGAAGAAAACATGTAAAGGTCTTTGTTTGACCTTAACCCTAGGTTATCGTCAGGTCAGGATTACCATGTGACCTTACAAGGTCATGCCGCGTATCGTTTGAATCCTTGGACCAAGACAAACCTATTGAAGCTGGCGACGGAGCGAAAGGTCTATACCCGGACAACCTGGCAATAGAACGACAGTGCGGGAGGGTGGATTTCATGCTCAGGAAGCTGCAGGGGAAGCAGTTTGCCGCTCGATGATTCTTGGAAGAGCAGGGGAGCTGCGGGATGGCAAAGTCTCCGAGTTTAGGTATTTTAAGGACTAGGCGCAATCAAAGAAGCAAGTGAAGCTGGAATGGCAGGAGCAGACCAAACAGAAGCCCGCCATGGGTGCCGAAGGCGGCAGCTGGTCGCCCAGACAAAGGAGACGAAGTGACTGGACATGCTGAACATACTGAAGGCGGGTGGTGGACCCTTCACGGATGCAGGTCAGGTGAAGGAGTATGTAGACAGGCCGGACCTGAAGGAGAAGGAGAAGCAAAAAAAGGATGAAGAGGAAGCTACAGTTCGCGAGGGAGAGCTACACCACCCTGCCCATTGTCGATCCACTTTTGAGGATCTAGGTCACTCTTCCCAACAATAGGATGAGAGAAAAGACTTCCAGGGAGTTCGCCGAGTCACTGATGGCCTTCCTGGGCAAGAAGGTCGAGCCTACGACTGTCGACTACAGGCTGATCAGGTCCTCTCTCCGGAGGTTCATGCCAGAGAGCGCCTACAACAACAGCTGAGTTGACGTTGTATTATAACATAACGCACTGAGTTAAAGTGTGTGTCAGTCATTCTGGCGAAGACAGACTCTTTCAGCAAAATGAATAGATTAAAAAAGGTTAAGCACCTAAAAAACCTGAATACGGTTCCATGTGAAAGGAGAAAGCTACTACCTTCGCAAGTAATGTCCTCCCTCTTCTTGGAGTCGAATTTGAATGAACTCCACATAACCATAACATAACGTTATAGTGGGCCAGGATGGGTCAAATTTAACAGTAACACATTTAGACCATCTTTTTGACTTGGGGACAATTAAATCAAGGACAAAACCCACAGCATCAATAGGTTCGCCCTGGTCCGAGGATTCGAGCGATATGCGGCCTGAACTTGTAAGGCCGCAACGTAATATTGACCTGACACTGACCTAAGGTCATGGTCAAATAATGACCTTTTAATGTTTACCAAATAGTTCAAATCATGACCATGATCCTAACTGTGATACAATTTGTATGGTTTTCTCCTGTCATGCTCATGAGGTGAAGAATAAGAACTCGGAAAACTATGACCTTTGATAACCTCTAGTGACCTTGATGTTGATTTAGCCAAAAAATGACAGCATGCCGTCTTATATTTCAAATAACTTTCCAATGATGACTAGAAAATTGGCATAGCTCTTCTAGAACCGATATACACCCTGGTTTCGTCACCCTCCTTGTAGCAGAACAAAATTCCCCTTACATGGGTTTTTAAATGACGTCATAACTCAATGACCTGTCCTGACCTGATGTCAAATATCAGCCAGAAGCCATGAAATTGATCCTTCTGAAAGTGTGGAAAGCAACGCGCCTCTTATTTAGATACGCTTGAATTTATTTGCGAAAAACAGAAGGGAAACCCATTTGGATTCACCAAGCGATGAAGGATCATGCTGCAAAAACAGCGTTTTTGTTATTTTTACTGGGTAGGGAGTTTTTGGAAGGAATCAATCGGTCCAAGGTGTCAAGTGGCCTAGAACTGTGCACTGATTGCTTTACCAAGTGCTTTGCTCGAAATTCCGACTTAAGCATATTATCATCCCCCTCTATCATAGGTCAATTATCTTGAAAGACCTTGAGCCCACAATTTTATGAAAAATTATTTGCAATCATCCCTCTATAAGCCTCTATAAGCCTTTAGCATATTCCCGACTTTTTCACGCATAATTAGGTATTCCCATATAGGTCTCAAGCACGGCCAAGATTCGACATTTATTCTATGTTTTTACCTTGAATATGTCCACCTAGGTCAATGCAGATTCGCTAAGATAAGAATCGAAATATTCCCTATCTAGCCCCTAACTGATGTGTTTCTAGGCTTCCTAGTTCTTATCTCAGGGAGAGACTACCAGGCCCCCTTTCAGTGCGCGCTCGTGTCAGACGGCTCCGCAGTGCGGGTGTTAAACTTACTTCTTATGAAAGCACATGAAACACTTTCAGGAGGTGAGACGGTGAGACCGCTTAACCTTTTCTGATGACCTGCCCTGAGATAAGTCTCGAACAAACAAAAAATTCCAAATGGCTACGCAATCCATCAAGAATAAGGAGCGCAGCCGATTTTTCAGGGGTGGAGGGGAGCGTTGGAAAAATCCGTCTGGCTGCTATCACAATTTAGTCGCTCACTATATATATGTTTCTCCTTATAGGAATTATCAGAATGCAAATGTGCACATTAACCTAGCACAATGATGTCCCCAGCCCAGAACTATTTGTCAGTTAAATACCTACACCACTACCTCCCTACTGGCATATCATTCGGCCGATACGGTGGTAGTGCTGGAATGCAGTATTTGACTGGTGACTCGGCGGTGAAAGTTGTCGGGATAAAACAGTGGGAATAAGTTGTAAGTTATTGCCTCTGGTAGCTCAGTTGGTAGAGCGGTGGACTGTAGAGTGTTCAACAGGCATCCATAGGGCGCTGGTTCAAATCCGGCCCGGAGAATTTCTTACATTACCAAACCGTTTCATAACCACTGGGGACTAATCCATTCTGAAAAGTCTCCATAAACCCATGCAGCTGTTTTTTAGCCCCTGAATATGGTCTGGAATGCCTACCGAGCAGATCAGTCTAATTAAACTAAGTTTAGGCATCGTCTGATAAGTGGCATGATATATTTTGTGCAAATTATACTAATAATATAGATTCAAATGATGTAAAAGCCCAATGCATCTTTCACTGTATTTGGCAATTCTTGAAATGGTTTTGATAGTACAACAGTCGGATCGGCTTCTGACAGCTGGGCTAGACATCTTTTTTCTTATTCAGTTTGTTGGAAACCTGTTTTAGGAGGTGTTTTTGCAGTTATGTAATTATTGGTCATTTGGTTATTGGTCACTTTTATATACCTGTCATATTGTTTCTGTCAAATAAATGTTTTAAATGTTTATTATGACGACTAAGTAACACCGACTGCGAAGCCCCTAGGTGACTGTAACAGACCTTTGTGTCACACCAACATCATCACCCTGAGCCTGTAGAGTGCATTGAACGTCAGATAGGTAGCACCAATTTTCGGCGGTTTCAAGGTACTTCAATAGCCCGGAGGCACAAGACAATATCCCTGCACAGCGGGGGACACTGCAGCGACAGTTAAGTACGTATCAACGTATCATTTATCTCTTTTATTATAAGCAGACTGCAATGACTCTACTGCGTCACCAGACAACATACACTCATTACCGGGAGGCTGCATTGACGGCTTAGTACGTAACACTTATCTGTTTTTATAAGGAGACTGCAATAACTCCACTGTTTCACAAGACAATATCCACCAATTAATATGGGCACTGAATTGCTGGCTAAGTACGTAGTACATGTTTGTTGTATTGGGAGACTGCAATAGAATCGCATTTTCCTATGCATCAGTAGCAGACTGAGCATTATGTCTCCTGTAAGGCCACATACATGGACAATTTCAAGAGATGGATAATCATGTCCGTCTGATGGACATGAGACGGACATATTTCCCATTTTAAATTTCCTTCAATGCATAGACATTTTCACTGATGGGAGGGATTACCCTACACCTTCCCCCGATTGAGGTACATACATACTGTGCCATGATATCTTTACCTGCCTCATACCGTTGCGGGATAGTTGGCACCACGCTTACAGAGATATGAGACAGTATAACCAAAGAACCATTCCCTGCCTGATGGCAAATCTCTGGTCTGACCGTGACCAGTCCATGTCTCTGTTTCAGTTCCTGCTGCCATGTGGTGGTCGGCATGTACCGAGAGATGTTGCGGAAGGTAAAGATGGTACCAAAACGGGACAAACCCGTCCTCAAAGCCTGAGTCAAAGAGGAGTTGTAGCTGTACCAGTGAATCCAGGACGAGGTGAGACCCAGCAGCTGTACTTATTTTCGTCGGCAGAACATGGGCCTAGAACCCCAATTTGAGCGTCCTCTGTTGATAGAGATTTGCCTCAGAACTTCCATGCTGAGGAAACAGGCAGTTCAAAACTTTTCAGTCGCTTATTACATATTTTTCTTGCATCTAACTGTTAACCCTCGCCCCACCAGTGGCCATCGATGCACCCCAAAGTTTTGTTTTTGGGATAGCAGAGAAACGACGAGCCGCAGCACCGCCTTTGAGGGCTCTATCTCTCACACCATCATTTTTCCACCATCCCTGAAATTTTTACCCCGGGTCACACAAGATCGGGTCACAAGGCGATTCAACCATGGTCACCTCACTTCAACGTTTGAGGTCTACCATAGCTACATTTCTAAGCCGATTGATTTGAAACTTCCTACACTTCCTGCCCCTCCAGGGTCCACAAGGTTTATATCCGGGATTTTTTTCGTTTTCGTGGCCTGAGGCCAGGTCACGAGGTGAATTCTCCCATTGAAAAAAAACATAAGAAAAAGCTGTCTTGTTATCTAAAAGTCACACAAAATGATCTAAATGCTCAGATTTCTCAGAATAGCGACACTCTTTCACGGATCCCAGGGGTGATATTTCCCTTTGACCTATCTGAGGTCATCACAGGTAACCAGTGGTCAAAAAAGTATTTTGACAATAACTTTTGACATAATCAAACTAGAGGGCTGAAATACCCGTCATTATGTATGTCTTGTCACTGGCTTTCATTTGATATACAACAATGTTTCTCTCTGACCTTTTGTAACCTCAACTAATATTAGGTCACTAGGTGACCTCTGGAGTTATAAGCACTGGTGGAAGGTCATTATGTTCCAATAACCGAAAAAGGCCTGGCATTTTGCTATAAAATGTATTCTACCAGATTGAAATAGCTCTAACGGCATCAGAACTATACCCAGTTTTTTTAGGCATTGCATATTTTAGTCAAAATAGCCTACCGTGACCTAACTTGACCTCTGGATTTCAAAACATTGAACTGAGCGCTTAACCCATTAACGCCCAGCGGGTCATTTTTGTCCTCTGACTTTGACAGGCTGCAGAATCGGTACCAGTGAAGTGATCTTCATGTTTATGATATGGATGTGTGTTTCAGAGCGTGGACAAGCTGGAAAAATGTATTTGAAAATTCTGGGTTTTTATGGGACGATTTTGGTGGAACTTATTTTGGCGGGGTTTCGGTCAGCGTGAGATAGCTCTGCAAATTTTGTTTCTCCCAATAACATATGGAAAGCTGAAAAGGGTTTGCATGATTGACATTAAGCCAAGACCACTAGGAGTCAGATGGTGAAGAAGGAGTAATATTTTCTTGAACGGCTTTGCCATGAGACATCGTCAAATATGAAGCGGACAAAAATGACCCGCTGGGCGTTGCAGACATCTGCGGACCGCTGAAAATGAGGAAAAGAATGTGTCCTGCCCTCTCGTCTGGTGCGTTAGGTGCACAATGTTACCTAGAGGGAAGGGAGGCATTGTGGGTCCTGCGAATGCAGGGTTGCCAGTTTATATATTTTTCATCAAATCGGAATATTTTTAGTGCAGTGTCGATACGTTTGGAAACTTTGAAGTTCATGAAATGCTTCCTACCGTTTTCGGAGTCTGTCTTATTTTGGGAATGATTATCACATAATTTTAACGGAAACATGCAAGATGGTTCCAGTATTTTGCAAAGGCGTTATTGAATACAATTTTCAGGGGTTTTGAAAACTTATCGAAATTTTAGCTCTAACTAAAAGCTAGCAGAGCCTTGTCTTTTCCCCTTGATGGATTGTGTGTAGTGGATAGAGAGAATAGGGAACAGTAGCGGATTGAGGACTTCATTGGGTGGTGGGGGGGGGGTTAGGGGTCTCGAGCCTTCCCCGCCATGGCTTCGGAACAGCCCTCAGTAATGCATTTAGGTACTATAGGCACACTGGCATTTCGGTAGGGGGGGGGGGCTTGAGCCTTCCTAGCCCCCTTGTGTCCACTAATGATTGACAGCCAATGGCCAGCTGACAAAAATGAGTTGGAAATTAACGCGGCCGCCGCGCTGGTTTGTTTTGACGAGATGGTGCAGTGTCAAACGTCTGGAGCAGTATAAAACGGGTGAAAGCTTGGGAAGTTCTAGAACTACTGTCTAAAACGCAACTAGCACTATTTTTGCTTGGTTCTAGTCAAGTGAAACTACCATGAGTGAACATCCCGGGGGTTAGAAGGAGGGGTCAAGACCTGCCTGTATTTTTCTGTCTCCCACAGACTTTGTCTAGGGCTTGGATTGCAGTGCCAGCGTTAAACCATCCAGACCCCTCCTGGATCGAGAAGAAATCTCCAGCCATGGGACATAAAAATATCGAAAGCATAGTTGTTAGTAATGCCACAGATCAAATGTTTTGCAGGAAAAGAAGCAGAATAAGTTGTTTTAAGTGCGCAAGATAGCGGAGCGGATCAAGTGCATATCATAATCATACCATCACAAAATATATTAGTCATGAGGATGAGAAAGATGATGAGCTGACCAGCGTTACAATGACCAGTGGCGTGCCTGGAAATGTGGAGGTTCACATTTATGCGACTATGAAGCGCACTATTTGTTCCAAAGAAAAGTTGGAAAGATGGAAATGGACCCGTTTGTAGATTTGGAGATTAATCAAGCTAATGTGCACCGCGTGGGGAGCTAACGGATTGAGTTTTCAAAACTTTTCATCTGTATGCTGAATATTACGATTTCTCGTTGAAAGCTCAGTGAGCATCAGTCACAAAGTCTGGGAGGCGGAGAAGGAAGGGGGTAGATACAAAAGAAACAGTTTCCCAAAACCTTTGATATTCACAAATATTCTTAAAATACTATGATGTTCACAATTTTAGTCTATCCCCCGCAAATCATCAGTCTAGGTTAACCACGTTTGTATACTATTTGCAAATATGCTGTTAGTGTTGTCTTTAATTAAACCTTAAGAGTATAGAACTGTCTAAACATTTTACTATGGCCTATATGCAAGAGGAAATAAAAACACTTCAAAGAACTGCAGTAAAAGCGATGCGCATTGGGCCGCTGAGTGCGGTGACAGCGCCGCCCGGGAGCCGGCCGCGCAGTGCCAGCCGATGTCCCAAACGCCCAGCGGGTCATTTTTGTCCGGTGTCATATCTCAGAATCTAAAAGTGGTATCGATTTAAAACTTTAGGAACATCTTATTGGGCATATTCTAAGCATAGGAAAACATTTGTTTCGCCAATTTGAAAGCTGGAACTAGGTGCGGGCGTTAATGGGTTAAACATACGAAGTAATTTATCACTGACTTTACACGAGCTTTCTAATGCACTTCACAGATTTGCACTAACACCCATATTTTCGGTGTTAGAGGGGCCATCGATGGTCCCCGGTCGGGCCAAGGTGGCACCGGACCCCCAATGGGGCGCAGCTTAAACTTACTGAATATTTTTTCCTTATCTGAGTTCCCATAAACCTGCAAACAGCGCTTAGGGCTAAATCGAACGATGTATACAATGACGTTGCTATGTCAAATCAAGAATTTGACCTGACCTGAGATCAAGTCAAGGTCAAATTAGGTAACATGCATATCATTAGAACTGGAAAGACAACGAAAATCTAATGGAGTTAAAATAAACGCCCTATCCCCATCCGTTGCTAAGTTATTCAGTTAAAACCATTTTCCCTTGTATTTCCAATGGAGAGGTCATGACTTGTACCTGCTCTTAGGTCATCGATATAAATATACCGGAAAATATTTTAGAGAACTCAGTACGCCCATTATGTGTTATAAGTTTCAATCGGATATGTTCACCATATTCATACTTGCTATCTTAAGCTTGTTTGAGGTCAGGTCACTTGACCTGTACTGGTGACATGACCTGAGATGACCTAACCTTAAAACTTTGACAGTTGTAAAAATGGTGAGAGAAAAGGTATTCCAAGTATGGTGGCTCTACGCGCACCGCAGTTTTTATGTTATCTCCGAAAAACCAGAAGGGGGCGGGTACCCCCCTCGTCAATACGCAGGTTAAGGACACCGCTCAACAGGTCGTTTATTGTGACTTGGCATTTCCTGTCAGGCTGCTGCTAAGGCATATTTACGGATTTTTATATCTGAATGCTGATGGAAGTAAATAAACTGAAACATTTGATTCCTCACAAACGATTAGTTTTATTGCCCTTTCAAAAGAATATTGCAAATGCATAGTCCGTCACACCACAGCAGTAGCCTTGAAAAGAGATTGTCCAGTTGTGGCTCACGGGTAAACCATGCGACCGGCGCGGCTGTGTGGCTTGACCTACTTATCCACAGACTTCAGTGAAAGTGCTCCAGATAAAACGGTGAGAAAGAATGCGTAGCTGTTGCCTCTGGTAGCTCAGTTGGTAGAGCGGTGGACTGTAGAGGGGCATGCAGGCATCCATAGGTCGCTGGTTCAAATCCGGCCCGGAGGATCTCTTGCATCAAGGAAAATGTTTGTGTTTACTCTGGAAATGGATCTGTTTTTCAACAAAATCTACCGTAGACATATCTAGAAGGAAATTCAGGTTTCTTAACAGCCCTCTAAACATAATTGCTAGTGTTTAACGTCACAGTAAATGATAGGATTACATGCCATTGCCAACTCCCTCCCCCTTCCGGCCTGCAGGGATGGCAGGGACCAGCGAACGACTAATAAAGAAACCCACCGGGTACTAAACCCGGGATACTTTCCTCAACAAGAAGTACCCAGCATCAGCGGCCCTCCTCCCGCACCATACAGAGGACAATAGGACAACGGAGTGGCGTTTGTGTCTCCCCCCCGGTTCCAGCAGAGTCTTCTGGGCCGCTGCAGCGCCATGAGTTCGGTGCGAGTGCTGCTATAAAGCTATTTAGGCTCGGACGGAGATCTTGCGTCTCCAGCCCGAGGGTGAGATGGTGAGGGCGTTTCCCTCCTCCATCGCAGGCTTCTCCCACTGCAGAGCTGTCACTTCAGGTCCAGGTGGCCTGATCTGGAGAGGTGGACAGGAACTCTTACGCTACGGCACGCTGTTGGTTTATCTGGGGCCCTCGCTGTTCCTTTGGTACATCAAGGCAAACATGCATCCTACTTCTGTCTACCCAAGGAAGGATGGTGGCATCCAGCCACTCCTAGACTGTAGCACCCAGTGTGCACGCCAACACCAGCGCTTCGCACCCACGTCGTGCAATTTGTGGTGGTAATGAGGCACTGGGAGGCTGTACGCTCTGCAGTCGTCCTCTAGAAGGGCCAAGGCAGTGCAGGTGAGTCTTGCGGCTAAGAAGCCTCACTCTAAAGGCCGAGAGTTCCGTCTCGGTCATCATCTGGTCCCTGAGAGTGCCGTTGGGATATCTAGAGAATTTGCGAGAGCCGCCACCTTGGCCCTACGCTGCAACAGCTCGACATCCGCATCAGACGCGGAGGGAAGACACGCTGCATGTGTGCGCTCCACCGTCATCGCAGGCACGTGAGTGCTGGCAGCGGTGGTGCTGAGCTGATTTCTTCTTAAGCTCGCAGGCAAAGGCATAGTAACAGCATAATTATTGAGAAGGATGACCACGGAAGCAGAAATGTCCAAATCAACGAACGGGACACCCGAAACTATAATGTTATCCTGAAAGTTGATAATCTCCTGTTTCATTGCCTATTTTCCACATGTGAGCAATGCAAAACTGTTTAAGCCGGCAGCATTGGTACACATAATATCAGTGGATGAAATTATGCCAAAGAAAAACGACACTGTTTTGCTCTCATGGTGCATATTTTCCTGACAGGTCGGGCGTTTTGCGCTCTCGTTTTCGAGTCTCTATAGTGCTCCTTGCAGGTAGGCACTAGTGTCACCTTCTGGAGCGGTAAAAAAAACAGTACAGAGACTATCTAAAAGTGGTATAAAGACGATATGGTAAAAATGATATATCATATCATTGTGTAAGGTTTTCACAGATTTCCAGCTCTCCTATAAGATTTCAAACTCTGACACAATTGCAGACAAAGCATTGTCTCCAGTTCTTCTTTGGGATGTTTTTGGGTGATATTCAGCATTAAAGCTAATTTCCAACAAATAAATGCGATCAACACCGGCACTTCCATTTCTCCAGCTGAAGAAATGCGGGCGAGGGGGCCTTTGTCCTCTTGGGACTAGAGCGATTGTCGATTTTGGGACTAAAGCGATTGGTGTTTTCAAATAATTAGAATATCTCTATATGCCGGCCATTTTTCCCTTCCCTTAGGGATAAGGTACTTCCATCGTGGTGCAGTTCCGTTCAGCTTATTTATTACTTTAACTAAATGAGCATGCTAATTTCATTGTTTGAATTACCAATTTCGTTGCTATTACCGTGCTGCGCTGATGCCACTAGACCAAAGACGTACGAAAAAGTTTGTGGCCAGCTCCGCTCATCGAATATGTTTGAGGATATTCGGGTCTTATATATTTTGAAAAGCTGGTGAATCGGCAATGAGAGTGGTCTAAATAACGAAACACTGACACTGCTTTCTTTGGGGGAACAACCTTCAACCAATTGCATTTGGTAGTTTAGTTCAGAGAGCAATGGACTGTTGAGGGTCATAGGATACCGGCTCGAATCTGGCGTAGAATATTTATTTTCTAGACAAAATAAGATCATTGCGTTGTCATTGGAGACCCAGGCTTTTCCTCCTCTAGAGGCTGACGATTTGATTCAGACTTCTCATCTTGGATCTTCTAAGGACTGTATTCGCTTACTTCAGAGTGTCAGAACATACTTCCCAAAAGGCTTTGCAATCTCTTCGGATCATAGTTCAGTAGTTTCTGCCTTTTATAGCACTGAGGCCACCGGATTTGACACTTTGTCATATGCTGCATCGCAGGGCACTGGAGACCTCAATGTTCAAGGCTATCACCCAAAGTGACAAATCCATACACTAAGTCTTAGAATAGGATCTTATTCGTTACCGTGAAGGCCAATTCTGAATCCACTTTAACAACTTTAAAGAGCTCAGTTGCATATCAGATCAACAAAATCTTGCCGAGGTGTTAGGTTCGATATTTGTAAAAATGCGGGCCATAGCTGCTACAACTCTAAGTCAGCCAAAGTTCGTTATACAGTTTGATCTAATCAGCATTACAGATAAGGACTATTTGTAGTGGGCTTTTTCGAGTTAAGACTTTAGGCCTGACCTTAGCGCTGCAGCCTGAAACTTGACTATACCAAGGGCAAGAGCAAAACGCTGCTTATTAGTGACGCAGAGTAGGGTGCGCGTTACAACACTTTTTTCGAAACTTTTCACGTGGTTTTGGACGGTAGACACAAATCAATCCTGCACAGGACAATCCTGCAAACAATTCGCAATTGTCTCGAGTTTAAGCCACGGATTTCCACTTTTTAACCTTCCCCCAGTGGGGCGGAAGGGTGCTGACTAACCCCCTACAGATTTTTCGTCGTCGCGGAGAAGCGGCAGCGCCAAGAGCCACCGTACTTGGCACAGCTTATCATTAATCAATTCTGCAACTTGCCCTAAAAATGTTAAGTTCGGGTCATCTCGGGTCAGGTCACCAGGCCAGGTCAAGTGACCTCACTTGAAAAAATGTTTGGGATTGCATAACTCGGAGTAGGGTTGATTTATCAATGTGAAAACTTTTTCATATAATGGACTCACAGGGGCCTACAAAAATGTTTCGGTATATTGTATATTGTTGACCTAAGGTCAGGTATGAGTCATGACCTCTCCATTGGAAATACATGAGGAAAGCGCAAATTTGCCGAAAAATGTTTCTTTTTGTATATAAAGCTTATAGGGACTTCTTATTCCCGGGATCGTAGCATCACAGGCCACTCGCAACGTTCATTTTGCAAGTATTGGCCTGTGACCTCTGATAGGTGATTTGGGTCTACCTAAGCACGTTTTGAGACTTATGTCAATAACTGCGCAGTAAATTGCAATAGAGCTCTCATTTGGATACCACTATGTTTGATTTGTCATTACGAATCGAGTGATATGCATATTGACTATGTTTAGTTAGATGATGACCTTGACCTGACCCTAGGTCATGTCATTTTTATACTTTGATCTAGTATGGTCGTATTGTAAACCATTCGAATCGCCATAAAGAGAGCAATCGAATGACGTTTAAATTTTGGCTCTAGTTTAACTCAGTCAAACGCTAGAGTAGAGTGTTCTAAATTGTACTATTTTGACCTTTAATGACCTCAATATTACTCTGAGCAAAAATCTTATGGAAAGAATTTCTTAATCGGATCAATGGTCTATCAAACCATTCATGCGCTTTTTCGCTACCCCGCTCAGGAGCCAAATTGCCGCCCCGGTAGCTCAGGTGGTAGAGCGTTAGGCTCCGGCTCGCTGCTCAGAAACATGCAGTGACAGTGCATGTCCAGGCCTGGGATCGGTTCCTCTGAGACGCTCCGGCGCTCAATAGTTTATCCGACTAAGGTCGGTTGGCAACTGACTGGTGAGAGGATGACCTGAGTGGGGCGGCCGTTCCCGTGCTTTATGGGACATTAAACTTTGGCTTCTAAATTAACCCTTCATTGTGGGCGTTGTTCGTTGGGGTGGTGGGGTTGAGGTCTCCGTGACCAGTCCCTTGATCACCTTAGTGAGACTCCAGCTCCGACAGCCATACTGGGAACAACTTGAAAAAATTATACAAAAAAAGATTCGAGAGGGGGGGCGTCAGCACTAGCCCAGCTTGTCAAAATTGGTTCCGATGTCGCTTTGCTTTTCCGCCTTAGTGATGGAGTGCACTCTAATTTCTCTATTTGTATTGTAATGATTTAATATTGCAACAGATTCGTAGACTGCGTTTTGGCAGAACAGGAATAAAATCTTTATGTATTCAACAATTTCCAAGCTAAAAAGTGAAAGCCATCTATATACATAAGTTGGTAGTTTATTGTAATATTTTATCCAAGAGTATATCACACTGTGTGCGTGGAACCGCGCTCTCCACGTGCAGCAGTCTCAGAGCCATCCGGACCGGCCCCTGAGACTCACGTCTGCGGCATTTATTTACGGTGGCGCTGGGCGCCACCGCTTTTCCGCGACGACGAAAAATCTGTAGGGGGTTAGTCAGCACCCTTCCGCCCCACTGGGAGGAAGGTTAAAAAGTGAAAATCCGTTGCTTAAACTCGAGAAAATTGCATTTTTTGCAGGATTGTCCTTATATTTGTGTATAACGTCCAAAACCAAGTGAAAAAGTTTCGATATTCGAAAGAAGTGTTATAACGCGCACCCTAACGCACAGTGTCTCCCATAAGCATCGTCCCTGACCCTGGGACCTGGTTGTCCAGCCTAGGTGGCTTGAGAGCCTTATGACTAATCATCATCATAATCACCATCACTATGGCTTCCTAAGTCCCGATGATATTGCTTAGGAGCGGAGCGCTACGCGGCTACTCTCCTGAACAGTTAAATACCATCCTACTATACTTATGAGAGCTACTGTACCTGTGATGCTAAGCCCTTCCTAAGTCATATTTACAAAAAATATATGACCTGATAGCCTAAGGAAGATACAATATCAGAATTTAATTTGAATCCGTACACATTTATTTACGCACGCGTTCAACAAAGCACACCCTAGTAAAAGTGGGTCGGGGCTCACAAGAGACGTTTTTATAACAGGAATTCTCAGAATGCAAATGTGAACATTAAACCGCGCACCATCGGGGGTCTGGCGCCACCTTCGCCCCACCGGGGGGCCATCGATGGCCCCCTCTAACTCCGAAAATATGGGTGTTAGCGCAAATCTGCAAAGTGCATTAGAAGGTTGGTGTGAATTCAGTAAGAAATTACTTCTCATGTTTAAGCGCTCAGGTCAATGGTTTGACCTCCAAAAGTCAAGTTAGGTCACGATAGGGTATTTTCACTAAAATATGCAATGCTTAAGAAAACGGGGCATAACTCTTATGCCATAAGAGGTATTAAGGTCTGGTAAAGTACATTTGATAGAAAAATGTCAGACCGTTTTCCGCTATGTGGAACGTAATGACCTCCCGCCGGTGGTTTGACCTCCAGAGGTCACCTCGTGACCTAATATGACCTGAGATCACGAAAGGTCAAAAAGTGACCTTGTTTATTTTAAATGAAAGCCAGTGACCAGACAAACACGATGATGTTTGCTTCATCGCTGTAGCTTAATTAGGGTAAGTGTTATTGTCAAAATATTTTTTACCCCTGGTGGCCTTGGATGACCTCGGAAAGGTCAAAGGGCAAAAGTGGCCCCTAAATTTGTAAAAGGGTGTCCAAAAATGCTCTTCTGAGTAAGCCGAGCATTTGAAATCGTTTTTGTGATTTTTACACCATAAGACAACTTTTCCCATGCTTTTCAATGGGAGAGGTCACCTCGTAACCTGACCCCAGATCACGAAATCTAAAAATCCCGGTAATAAACCTTGTAGACCCTGGAGGGGTCATAAAGTTTAGGAAGTTTCAAATCGATCGACTAAGAAATGTAGCTCTTATAGGGCTCAAAAGTTGAAGTGAAGTGACCCTGGTCGACCTCGCCTGGTGACCTGACCTTGGATGAGCCGGGGTAAAAAATTTCAGGGATGGTGGGAAAATGATGGGATGAGAGATAGAGCCCTCAACTGCGGTGCCGCGTTTTGTCGATTTTCTGCTATCCCGGAAAAAGTTTAGGTGGGTCATCGATGGCCCCGGTGGGGCTAGGGTTAACGTAGCACAGCGATGTCCCTGGCTTAAAACAATTCGTCAGTTAATTACCCACACCACTACCTCCCTACTGGCATATCATTTGGCCGATACGGTGGTAGTGCTGGAATGCAGTATTTGACTGGTGACTCGGTGGTGAAAGTGATCGGGATAAAACAGTGGGAATAAGTTGTAAGTTGTTGCCTCTGGTAGCTCAGTTGGTAGAGCGGTGGACTGTAGAGTGGTCAACAGGCATCCATAGGGCGCTGGTTCAAATCCGGCCCGGAGGATTTCTTAGATTACCAAACCGTTTCATAACCACTAGGGGACTAATCCATTCTGAAAAGTCTCCATAAACCCATGGAGCTGTTTTTTAGCCCCTGAATAAGGTCTAGAATGCGTACCAAGCAGACCAGTCTAATTAAACTAAGCTTAGGCATCGTCTGATAAGTGGCATGATATATTTTGTGCAAATTATACTAATAATATAGATTCAAATGATGTAAAAGCCCAATGCATCTTTCACTGTATTTGGCAATTCTTGAAATGGTTTTGATAGTACAACAGTCGGATCGGCTTCTGACAGCTGGGCTAGACGTCTTTTCTTCTTTTTCGGTTTGTTGGAAACCTGTTTTAGGAGATGCTTTTTGTAGTTATGTAATTATTGGTAATTTGGTCATTGGTCACTTTGTTATACCTGTCATATTGTTTCCGTGAAATAAATGTTTTAAATGTTTATCATGACCACTAAGTAACACCAGCTGCGAAGTCCCTAGGTGACTGTAACAGGCCTTTGTGTGATACCAACATCAGCACCCTGAGCCTGTAGAGTGCATTGACGGTCAGATATGTAGCACCAATTTTCGGCGATTTCAAGGTACTTCAATAGCCCGGAGACGCAAGACAATATCCCCGCACAGCGGGGGGACACTGCAGCGACGACTAAGTACGAATCAACGTATCATTTATCTCTTTATAAGCAGACTGCAATGACTCTACTACGTCACCAGACAATATACACTCATTACAGGGAGGCTGCATTGACGGCTCAGTACGTAACACTTATCTCGTTTTATGAGGGATTTCAATAACTCCATGGCTTCACAAGACAATATCCACCAATAACTATGGGCACTGATTTACTGGCTGGGAGACTGCAATAGAATCGCAATTTCCTATGCATCAGTAGCAGACTGAGCATTATGTCTCCTGTAAGGCCACATACATGGACAATTTCAAGAGATGGATAATCATGTCCGTCTGATAGACATGAGACGGACATATTTTCCATTTTAAATTTTTTCAATGCATAGACATTTTCACTGATGGGAGGGATTACCCTACACCTTCCCCCGATTGAGGTACATTCATACTGTGCCATGATATCTTTACCTGCCTCATACCGTTGCGGGATGGTTGGCACCACGCTTACAGAGATATGAGATAGTATAACCAAAGAACCCATTCCCTGCCTGATGGCAAATCTCTGGTCTGACCGTGACCAGTCCATGTCTCTGTTTCAGTTCCTGCTGCCATGTGGTGGTCGTCATATACCGAGTTATGTTGCGGAAGGTAAAGATGGTACCAAAACGGGACAACTCAGCCCTCAGAACCTGAGTCGAAGAAAAATACGAGCTGTACCAACGCATCCAGGACGAGGTAGGTGAGACCCAGCAGCTGTACTTATGTATCTATCGGTAGAACATGGGCCCAGAACAAGTGGGAGTCCTCTATTAATAGAGATTTGCCTCAGAATCTCTATCCTCTGAAAATAGGCAATTCACAATCATTTAGTCCCTTACTACACATTTGTCTTGCATGTGACTGTTAAGCTTCTTAAATGATTTTTATCTGAGTTCTCATAAGCCTGCAAAACAGCACCTAAGCCTAAGAGACCGTCAAAGCTGAAACCACAGAAAATGTCAATTGGTAGACTAAAGATGTGGACACATGTTGATAATTAGGTCCAATAAATGTTGCAGGATACAAATATGTAAGAAGAATGTACAGAAACAAAATTTTGCATCTGCATGTAATCCCCACAGAGCATAATTTACACTGATCTGAAACATTAGCAAACTTAGGAAAATAAAAATCTATTTGTTAGGTGTGGCATTGGTTTTACATAAAAACCAAGACATAACCCAGACAATCTGCTCGTTTTAGATTCCTATTTAATGATCTGAAATTGTCCTTTTTATGGAAAGTTTTCCCCTTTCAGACTTGTGCCCACCATTCCTAAATCCCTAGACCATGTTCTTCAAATAATTTTATCAAGGCAAGCTGCACCTTCTTTAGACATAGTAAGAAATCCGCTAGCATTTCAAAGACACTAACAAAAGCCATAAGTGTTTGGGAAAACTGAAGGACCAGTTTACCCATCGATTGTGGACGGGGGCCATTTCTTATTATAATATGCATATTAGTGTATCAATTATTAAGCTGCTGACTTGACCTTGGACTGAAACTGGACCTTGACAAAGGGCAACATCAACAGGCTGTTTATTTGGGCTGGGAATTCTGTGTCAGGCTGCTGTTAGGCCATAGTTACGAATTTCAAAACCAGTGTAATCACAGAAGAATATAAGCTGTAACATTTTAATTCAATTTCTCACGAATTATTAATTTTCATGCCATTCAAAACAATAAGAGAAATGAAAAGTCTTTCACATCACAGCAATAGCCTTGGAAAGAGATTGTCTGACCGCCACAAGTGGTTCACGGGTAAGCCATTCGGCCGGTGCGGGTGTGCGGCTTCGCCCACAAATCCACAGACTGCAGTGAAAGTGATCCAGATAAAACGGTCAGAGTGAATGCTTAGCTACTGCCTCTGGTAGCTCAGTTGGTAGAGCCGTGGACTGTAGAGGGTCATGCAGGCAGCCATAGGTCGCTGGTTCAAATCCGGACCGGAGGATTTCTTGTATATACAAAATAAATCCGGTTTGCTCCTGTGTAGGCCTATTACAAAATGGCGAAGGGTTAGGGTCCAGTGGAGTTCTCCCGTCTCAAATTTGGTCTACTATCAGCACGCGCCGGTACGAGGCCCCGCGTCATTTTCGCCGGTACAGGGGAGAGTTAATTACCCGCCCCACCCCCTACCTACAACCTTAGTAGAGAAAAACAAATGTGGCATTAGATAGCCAGTTTTAATCTCTTTACCAAATATTTCATCTTTAAAACATGCAATGTTTTTATCGGGTCACTTTTGAAGCCACTAGAGGCCAAAGTGTGTTGTCATAGGGATACAATGGGAACTTACGTGCTGTGCATTTCAACTGACAGAACAAAGATATAACTTATTTGGATCGTCAAAATGCTCCCGTTAGTCCCAATGGAACGGTGTGTTTAACAATTTTGTCAGGTGGAATAATAAAATTAACCTGATATAAAGTCATGTATGAGATAGGATAGATGCACATAATTCAAACTGCAGTGATAAGCTTAACACGCATGCATCAAATAAATGAGTTATCACTATTACCTGGGAGGTTATCGGACCTAAGTCAGCTCTCTCATGCATTTTGATGCAGAGTTCATGACCCGTTCTTTACCCCAGCTCATCTATATGAAAAACCCCGTTAACACAACTTTTTTCCCTCTTTGGCCTATTATGTGACATGAATTTCCAATCAATGGAATAACACGCGCACTGCGGGAGAGTGGGACTCAGAGCCCCACACCCCGCCAGTCATTTTTCCAAGGTGGCTTGAGAACGGCTTGTAGCCAAAAAACGACACTAGGTCACAGTTAACAGAATTTAACCGTGTGTCGATTGATAATTTTTTAAGCCCTTCAAACCTTGTTTTACTTATAGGCTTACAAAGCTAGCTCTACATTTTGAGATCACCACAATCTTGTGGTCAAGCCAGTTTGCTTGCATTGGAGACAGTGGCCTCATAACACCATATCAACAGGATGATATTTCAGGGTAACCTCACGTGAATGTTAAGGTCAAGCTCAAAAAGGTCATAATTCAAGGTCATTGGCCCCAGTGTTTCCGGTCAAGTGTTGTTGCCCAGTATGATGTATATTACGCTATGAAGTTATAATTAAGGAGATGAGGTGGCTCACTGGATAGCACCCATGTCTTCTAAGCCACCGGTCCCGGATTCAAGTCCCTGCGGAGCCTCTGAATAAGTCGATCTGATCCCCAAAATCCCTTTTAACAAGGTGAGAGTTGGCGACGCCGTATGGCCCTGGCAGTTGGTGCGTCGTTAAACCCCAACAATTATTATTAAGTTATAATTTAATGTAACTCAGGGTAAAGTTCAAGGTCAAAGGGCAGGTTCAAAGGGGTAATTTGAAATGTTCGGTTTTCATTTTCCGCTCAACGGACGCTAGTGCTAGTTATAGTGTAAATTATGGGTGCATACCATATTGTAACGTTATAGGTCAAGAACTTGGAAGATGTTGAGTCAAAATTTATAGCAAAGATTATTTGCGATCATCAATCCATTAACAATGTCCGCCTTAAGCAAATTCCCGACTTTTTCACGCAAAATTGGGCATTCTCCAATAGGTCCTAAACACAGCCAAGATTTGGCCTTTATGTTCTCGTTTTACCTTGAAGATGATTACCTAGGCCAATGAAAATTTGCTAGAATCTAGATCAAAATATGCCCTGTTTAGACCCTAACTGACGTTTTTCTAAGCTTCATTGTATTTTTATCCCAGGGAGAGACTAGCAGGCCCTCCTTCAGTGCGTGTTGGTGCCAAACAGGCCAGTCTATTTGAACAAGTGTAGGTATCGTTGTACCCGTGGTATTATATATGTTGTTGTTGTGCAAATTATACTACTAAAATTAATTCAAATGATTTAAAAGCCCTATAATTCTTTAACTGTATTGCGAAATAATCAAAATAATTATGATAGAACAACCCTGGTACAACAGCAGGAATAGTTGTCGGTAGCCGGGTGGGCCAACTTTTTCTTATTTTTCAGTTTGTTAGAAACTTATTTTAGGAGCTGTTGAGCTGTTGTTCTGGTTACCTGATCTGAAATAACCCACACTTAATTTTTTAACAGTTGCGAAATCAATTAAGGATAAGGAATGCCGCCCTTTCTGGCACCGTTGGAAAAACACGTGTAACTATTTAAATACCTCCCGCCATTCCCCATTCTCACTGGAGCGAGGGTTAAATATATTTTTCCTGATGAGGTTGAGAAGCTAAGGGGTGTTCTAGACTGCATCTCCTATTAATTGACAGTATTGTATTCTTGGCCCAAGGCACAGCCATGAAACTATTTTGGAACCATGAAACTATACCAAACTGCAACGAACTTGCTGCGATACTTGACAATGACAGCAAACACTGCAATGGCAAATAAGTAAAACGTTGGAGCTGCCCCGATGCGTCCAGGACGATGTGAGACCCAGCAGCTGTACTTATATCGGTCGGCAGAAGACAAGCAAAAGTCTATCCTATCCCTTCAGTGTCTACATCATTAAAGACTTTCACCTGATCTGAGTTCCAAAAAAACTGCAAAACGGCAATTAGCCGCAAAAGACTGTGAAAGCAGAAACCGCGGAGGATGCCAGTTGGTAGCCTAGAAATGTAGACAAAATTTGACGTTTTTGGTCCAATACATGTGACAAATACAACATATATAAGAAAAATGTACAAAAACTTAATTTTTACATCTGCAGTATATTTGCCGCCGTCTGATGCCCCATCAAGAATGCCACACGGCGAGCTAAAAGGTGCATGTTTGAGGAACTAAATTGTATATATGTAACTGTCTATTTAGGTGTAATATTGCTTTGAAATAAAAACCAATGCATGACGCAGATAAAGTACGCGTTTGGACGTCCTTTTGATGATCTGAGATTGCTCTTTGGATGGAATGTTTCGCTCCTTACAGTCCTGTGCCCACCAGTACTAAATCCCTTGAATATTTTCATATGCATATAATTTTTATCATTTTAAGCTGCACCCTGTTTAGACATAGTAAGAAAACCGCCAGGTTTCAGAGTCACTAACAAAACCCATGACTATTACATACCTAAATTAGCGAAAGCCTAATAACCAACCAATTTACCAAAGAACTGAAGACGGGGTCATTTCCTAGTAGAATAGGCCAACCTGAAGCTGCAGTCTTGACCTTGGACTGAAACTGAGCCTTGTCTACGGGCTCGATTAACAAACCATTAATTAAGGCTTGGAAATTTGTGTCAGGCTGTTCCTAAGCCGTCTTTACGGATTTAAATGCCTGTGTGAACACGGAAGGAAGTAAACTGTAACATTGAAATTGAATTCCTCACGAAGAATGAATTTGCTTACCCTTTCAACAAAAAAAAAAAATGCATAGACCGTTACACTGCAGCAATGAGCTTGACACGATAGTCTTCGACCACCATTTGTGGCTCACGGGCATACCATACGACCAGCGCGGCGGTGTAGCTTGACCTACTAAATCACAGACTGCAGTGAAAGTGATCCAGATAAAACGGTGCAAATGAATGCTTAATCGTCGGCTCTGGTAGCTCAGTTGGTAGAGCGGTGGACTGTAGAGGTTGATGCAGTCACCCATAGGTCGCTGGTTCAAATCCGGCCCGGAGGATTTCTTGTATATACAAAATAAATCCATTGTGCTCCTGTTTAGGGCTATTACAAAATTGCACAGGGTCAGGGTCCAGTGGAGTTCCCTTGTCTGAAATATAGTCTACTATCAGCACGCGCCGGTACGAGGCCCCGGGGCAGTTTTGCCGGTACAGGGGAGTGGTAGGTGCCCCCCTCTCCTACGATCTTAGTAGAGAAAAACCAATTTGGCATTAGATAGCCAATTTTAATCTATTCACCAAATATTTCACCTTTAATAATACACTGTTTTTTCAGGTCACTTATGAGGCCACTAGAGGCAAAACAATGTTGTCATAGGGATGCAATGGGAACTTCTGTGTTGTGTCATTACAACTGGCAGACCAAAACCTAACATATCTAAGCACAATCGATATTATTGCCTTAGTCCCAACGAAATGATTTGTTTAACAATATTGTCAGGTCAAGTCATGATGTTGACCTGACTTAAGCTCATGTATGAAATAGGATAAATGCCCATCTTTCGCCCTGCAGTGATAGGCTTAACACGCATGCATGAAATAGATTATCTATTACTATAACCTTGGAGGTTATCGGATTAAAGCCAGCTCTCCCATGCATTTTGATGCAGAGGTCACATTTCGTGCTTGACTTCGGCTCAAACACATGACAAATCCTGTTAACACAACTTTTATTCATCTTGGGACATGAATATCCAACCAATGGAATAACACGCACCCTGCTGGGGGTGAGCCTCGGAGCCCCCCCACCACCTATTTTTCCGAGGTGGCCTGAGAACCGCTTGTGGCAAAAAAACCAGATCAGATTGAACAGAATTTAACAGCACGTCGATTGGTGAAAAATTTCTAAAGTCCTTCGAACTTTTTTGCCTATAGGCTTTCAAAGCTAGTCCTACATTTTGTGATCACCACAATCCTTTGGTCAAACCAGTTTGCTTGTTTTCGAGACCGAGTAGTGGTGTCATAATACCATGTAAACAGGATGATATTTCAGGGTAACCCCACATGAATGTCAAGGTCAAGCCAAAGAAGGTCACAAATCAAGGCATTGACCCCAGTGGTGCCGGTTTAATGGCGCTACCCAGTCTGATATATATATGTATACATATATTACGCTATGACGTCATAATTAAGATAACTCAAGGTAAAGTTAAAACTTCATTTTCCGCTGAATGGCTACTAGTGAGTTAGCTATAGTGTAAGTTATAGGTTGCATACCATATTGTGATGTCATAGGTAGAGGGGATGATAATATGTCAAAGTCAGAATTTCGAACAAAGCATTTGGGAAAGCATTCAGTGGAAAATTTTAGGCCACTTGACACTTATGAACGATTTATTCCTTCCAAAAAAACCACCAAACATGAATTACAAAAACACTGTTTTCGCGGTATAATCTTTCACCGCCTGGTGAGACCGACTGGGGTTCCCCTCTGTTTGTCTCAAATACATTTAAACGTATTTAAATAAGAGGTGCGTTGCCTTCCACACTCTTAGAAAAATCAATTCCACGGCTTCTGGCAAAAGTTTGATATCAGGTCAGATTTGGTCAATAAGTTATGACGTCATTGAAAAACCAATGTAAGGGAATTTTCTTCTGCTACGAGAGGGGGACGAAACCAGGGTGTATATCGGTTTTAGAAGAGCTATGTCAGTTTTCTAGCCATCATTGGGAAGTTCTTTTAAATATAAATCGGCATGCTGCCAATTTGTTAGGTCAGGTTAACAGCAAGATCACCAGAGGTCATCAAATGGCACAGTTTTCGAGTTCTTATTCTTCACATTTTGAGTATGGCAGGATAGAGCCAAACATTTTTTAAAATTTTAGTTAGGATTATAGTCATTATTTAAATGATTTGGAAGAAAACATGTAAAGGTCTTTGTTTGACCTTAACCCTAGGTTATCGTCAGGTCAGGATTACCATGTGACCTTACAAGGTCATGCCGCGTATCGTTTGAATCCTTGGACCAAGACAAACCTATTGAAGCTGGCGACGGAGCGAAAGGTCTATACCCGGACAACCTGGCAATAGAATGACAGTGCGGGAGGGTGGATTTCATGCTCAGGAAGCTGTAGGGGAAGCAGTTTGCCGCTCGATGATTCTTGGAAGAGCAGGGGAGCTGCGGGATGGCAAAGTCTCCGAGTTTTGGTATTTTAAGGTCTAGGCGCAATCAAAGAAGCAAGTGAAGCTGGAATGGCAGGAGCAGACCAAACAGAAGCCCGCCATGGGTGCCGAAGGCGGCAGCTGGTCGCCCAGACAAAGGAGACGAAGTGACTGGACATGCTGAACATACTGAAGGCGGGTGGTGGACCCTTCACGGATGCAGGTCAGGTGAAGGAGTATGTAGACAGGCCGGACCTGAAGGAAAAGGAGAAGCAAAAAAGGATGAAGAGGAAGCTACAGTTCGCGAGGGAGAGCTACACCACCCTGCCCATTGTCGATCCACTTTTGAGGATCTAGGTCACTCTTCCCAACAATAGGATGAGAGAAAAGACTTCCAGGGAGTTCGCCGAGTCACTGATGGCCTTCCTGGGCAAGAAGGTCGAGCCTACGACTGTCGACTACAGGCTGATCAGGTCCTCTCTCCGGAGGTTCATGCCAGAGAGCGCCTACAACAACAGCTGAGTTGACGTTGTATTATAACATAACGCACTGAGTTAAAGTGTGTGTCAGTCATTCTGGCGAAGACAGACTCTTTCAGCAAAATGAATAGATTAAAAAAGGTTAAGCACCTAAAAAAACCTGAATACGGTTCCATGTGAAAGGAGAAAGCTACTACCTTCGCAAGTAATGTCCTCCCTCTTCTTGGAGTCAAATTTGAATGAACTCCACATAACCATAACATAAGGTTATAGTGGGCCAGGTTGGGTCAAATTTAACAGTAACACATTTAGACCATCTTTTTGACTTGGGGACAATTAAATCAAGGACAAAACCCACAGCATCAATAGGTTCGCCCTGGTCCGAGGATTCGAGCCATATGCGGCCTGAACTTGTAAGGCCGCAACGTAATATTGACCTGACACTGACCTAAGGTCATGGTCAAATAATGACCTTTTAATGTTTACCAAATAGTTCAAATCATGACCATGATCCTAACTATGATACAATTTGTATGGTTTTCTCCTGTCATGCTCATGAGGTGAAGAATAAGAACTCGGAAAACTATGACCTTTGATAACCTCTAGTGACCTTGATGTTGATTTAGCCAAAAAATGACAGCATGCCGTCTTATATTTCAAATAACTTTCCAATGATGACTAGAAAATTGGCATAGCTCTTCTAGAACCGATATACACCCTGGTTTCGTCACCCTCCTTGTAGCAGAACAAAATTCCCCTTACATGGGTTTTTAAATGACGTCATAACTCAATGACCTGTCCTGACCTGATGTCAAATATCAGCCAGAAGTCATGAAATTGATCTCTCTGAAAGTGTGGAAAGCAACGCGCCTCTTATTTAGATACGCTTGAATTTATTTGCGAAAAACAGATGGGAAACCCATTTGGATTCACCAAGCGATGAAGGATCATGCTGCAAAAACAGCGTTTTTGTTATTTTTACTGGGTAGGGAGTTTTTGGAAGGAATCAATCGGTCCAAGGTGTCAAGTGGCCTAGAACTGTGCACTGATTGCTTTACCAAGTGCTTTGCTCGAAATTCCGACTGAAGCATATTATCATCCCCCTCTATCATAGGTCAATTATCTTGAAAGACCGTGAGCCCACAATTTTATGAAAAATTATTTGCAATCATCCCTCTATAAGCCTCTATAAGCCTTTAGCATATTCCCGACTTTTTCACGCATAATTAGGTATTTCCCTATAGGTCTCAAGCACGGCCAAGATTCGACATTTATTCTATGTTTTTACCTTGAATATGTCCACCTAGGTCAATGCAGATTCGCTAAGATAAGAATCGAAATATTCCCTATCTAGCCCCTAACTGATGTGTTTCCTAGTTCTTATCTCAGGGAGAGACTACCAGGCCCCCTTTCAGTGCGCGCTCGTGTCAGACGGCTCCGCAGTGCGGGTGTTAAACTTACTTCTTTTGAAAGCACATGAAACACTTTCAGGAGGTGAGACGGTGAGACCGCTTAACCTTTTCTGATGACCTGCCCTGAGATAAGTCTCGAACAAACAAAAAATTCCAAATGGCTACGCAATCCATCAAGAATAAGGAGCGCAGCCGATTTTTCAGGGGTGGAGGGGAGCGTTGGAAAAATCCGTCTGGATGCTATCACAACTTAGTCGCTCACTATATATATGTTTCTCCTTATAGGAATTATCAGAATGCAAATGTGCACATTAACCTAGCACAATGATGTCCCCAGCCCAGAACTATTCGTCAGTTAAATACCTACACCACTACCTCCCTACTGGCATATCATTCGGCCGCCACGGTGGTAGTGCTGGAATGCAGTATTTGACTGGTGACTCGGTGGTGAAAGTTGTCGGGATAAAACGGTGGGAATAAGTTGTAACTTTTTGCCTCTGGTAGCTCAGTTGGTAGAGCGGTGGACTGTAGAGTGGTCAACAGGCATCCATAGGGCGCTGTTTCAAATCCGGCCCGGAGAATTTCTTACATTACCAAACCGTTTCATAACCACTGGGGACTAATCCATTCTGAAAAGTCTCCATTAACCAATTGAGCTGTTTTTTAGCCCCTGAATATGGTCTAGAATGCGTACCAAGCAGACCAGTCTAATTAAACTAAGTTTAGGCATCGTCTGATAAGTGGCATGATATATTTTGTGCAAATTATGCTAATAATATAGATTCAAATGATGTAAAAGCCCAATGCATCTTTCACTGTATTTGGCAATTCTTAAAATGGTTTTGATAGTACAACAGTCGGACCGGCTTCTGACAGCTGGGCTAGACGTCTTTTCTTCTTTTTCGGTTTGTTGGAAACCTGTTTTAGGAGGTGCTTTTTGTAGTTATGGAATTATTGGTAATTTGGTCATTGGTCACTTTGTTATACCTGTCATATTGTTTCCGTCAAATAAATGTCTTAAATGTTTATCATGACCACTAAGTAACACCGACTGCGAAGCCCCTAGGTGACTGTAACAGACCTTTGTGTCACACCAACATCATCACCCTGAGCCTGTAGAGTGCATTGAACGTCAGACAGGTAGCACCAATTTCCGGCGGTTTCAATATCAACGTATCATTTATCTCTTTATAAGCAGACTGCAATGACTACTGCGTCACCAGACAACATACACTCATTACCGGGAGGCTGCATTGACGGCTTAGTACGTAACACTTATCTGTTTTTATAAGGAGACTGCAATAACTCCACTGCTTCACAAGACAATATCCACCAATTAATATGGGCACTGAATTGCTGGCTAAGTACGTAGTACATGTTTGTTGTATTGGGAGACTGCAATAGAATCGCATTTTCCTATGCATCAGTAGCAGACTGAGCATTATGTCTCCTGTAAGGCCACATACATGGACAATTTCAAGAGATGGATAATCATGTCAGTCTGATGGACATGAGACGAACATATTTCCCATTTTCAATTTCCGTCAATGCATAGACATTTTCACCGATGGGAGGGATTACCCTACACATTCCCCCGATTGAGGTACATACATACTGTGCCATGATATCTTTACCTGCCTCATACCGTTGCAGGATAGTTGGCACCACACTTACAGAGATATGAGACAGTATAACCAAAGAACCATTCCCTACCTGATGGCAAATCTCTGGTCTGACCGTGACCAGTCCATGTCTCTGTTTCAGTTCCTGCTGCCATGTGGTGGTCGGCATGTACCGAGAGATATGGCGGAAGGTAAAGATGGTACCAAAACGGGACAAACCCGTCCTCAAAGCCTGAGTCAAAGAGGAGTTGTAGCTGTGCGAGTGAATCCAGGACGAGGTGAGACCCAGCAGCTGTACTTATTTTCGTCGGCAGAACATGGGCCTAGAACCCCAATTTGAGCGTCCTCTGTTGATAGAGATTTGCCTCAGAACTTCCATGCTGAGGAAACAGGCAGTTCAAAACTTTTCAGTCGCTTATTACATATTTTTCTTGCATCTAACTGTTAACCCTCGCCCCACCAGTGGCCATCGATGCACCCCAAAGTTTTGTTTTTGGGATAGCAGAGACACGACGAGCCGCAGCACCGCCTTTGAGGGCTCTATCTCTCACACCATCATTTTTCCACCATCCCTGAAATTTTTACCCCGGGTCACACAAGATCGGGTCACAAGGCGATTCAACTATGGTCACCTTACTTCAACGTTTGAGGTCTACCATAGCTACATTTCTAAGCCGATTGATTTGAAACTTCCTACACTTCCTGCCCCTCCAGGGTCCACAAGGTTTATATCCGGGATTTTATGTTTTCGTGGCCTGAGGCCAGGTCACGAGGTGAATTCTCCCATTGAAAAAAACATAAGAAAAAGCTGTCTTGTTATCTAAAAGTCACACAAAATGATCTAAATGCTCAGATTTCTCAGAATAGCGACACTCTTTCACGGATACCAGGGGTGATATTTCCCTTTGACCTATCTGAGGTCATCACAGGTAACCAGTGGTCAAAAAGAAGTATTTTGACAATAACTTTTGACATAATCAAACTAGAGGGCTGAAATACCCGTCATTATGTATGTCTTGTCACTGGCTTTCATTTGATATACAACAATGTTTCTCTCTGACCTTTTGTAACCTCAACAAATATTAGGTCACTAGGTGACCTCTGGAGTTATAAGCACTGGTGGAAGGTCATTATGTTCCAATAACCGAAAAAGGTCTGGCATTTTGCTATAAAATGTATTCTACCAGACTGAAATAGCTCTAACGGCATCAGAACTATACCCAGTTTTTTTAGGCATTGCATATTTTAGTCAAAATAGCCCACCGTGACCTAACTTGACCTCTGGATTTCAAAACATTGAACTGAGCGCTTAACCCATTAACGCCCAGCGGGTCATTTTTGTCCTCTGACTTTGACAGGCTGCAGAATCGGTACCAGTGAAGTGATCTTCATGTTTATGATATGGATGTGTGTTTCAGAGCGTGGACAAGCTGGAAAAATGTATTTGAAAATTCTGGGTTTTTATGGGACGATTTTGGTGGAACTTATTTTGGCGAGGTTTCGGTCAGCGTGAGATAGCTCTGCAAATTTTGTTTCTCCCAATAACATATGGAAAGCTGAAAAGGGTTTGCATGATTGACATTAAGCCAAGACCACTAGGAGTCAGATGGTGAAGAAGGAGTAATATTTTCTTGAACGGCTTTGCCATGAGACATCGTCAAATAAGAAGCGGACAAAAATGACCCGCTGGGCGTTGCGGACATCTGCGGACCGCTGAAAATGAGGAAAAGAATGTGTCCTGCCCTCTCGTCTGGTGCGTTAGGTGTACAATGTTTCCTAGAGGGAAGGGAGGCAGTGTGGGTCCTGCGAATGCAGGGTTGCCAGTTTATATATTTTTCATCAAATCGGAATATTTTTAGTGCAGTGTCGATACGTTTGGAAACTTTGAAGTTTATGAAATGCTTCCTACCGTTTTCGGAGTCTGTCTTATTTTGGGAATGATTATCACATAATTTTAACGGAAACATGCAAGATGGTTCCAGTATTTTGCAAAGGCGTTATTGAATACAATTTTCAGGGGTTTTGAAAACTTATCGAAATTTTAGCTCTAACTAAAAGCTAGCAGAGCCTTGTCTTTTCCCCTTGATGGATTGTGTGTAGTGGATAGAGAGAATAGGGAACAGTAGCGGATTGATGACTTCATTGGGTGGTGGGGGGGGGTTAGGGGTCTCGAGCTTCCCCCGCCATGGCTTCGGAACAGCCCTCAGTAATGCATTTAGGTACTATAGGCACACTGGCATTTCGGTACGGGGGGGGGGCTTGAGCCTTCCTAGCCCCCTTGTGTCCACTAATGATTGACAGCCAATGGCCAGCTGACAAAAATGAGTTAAAAATTAACGCGGCCGCCGCGCTGGTTTGTTTTGACGAGATGGTGCAGTGTCAAACGTCTGGAGCAGTATAAAACGGGTGAAAGCTTGGGAAGTTCTAGAACTACTGTCTAAAACGCAACTAGCACTATTTTTGCTTGGTTCTAGTCAAGTGAAACTACCATGAGTGAACATCCCGGGGGTTAGAAGGAGGGGTCAAGACCTGCCTGTATTTTTCTGTCTCCCACAGACTTTGTCTAGGGCTTGGATTGCAGTGCCAGCGTTAAACCATCCAGAACCCCTCCTGGATCGAGAAGAAATCTCCAGCCATGGAGACATAAAAATATCGAAAGCATAGTTGTTAGTAATGCCACAGATCAAATGTTTTGCAGGAAAAGAAGCAGAATAAGTTGTTTTAAGTGCGCAAGATAGCGGAGCGGATCAAGTGCATATCATAATCATACCATCACAAAATATATTAGTCATGAGGATGAGAAAGATGATGAGCTGACCAGCGTTACAATGACCAGTGGCGTGCCTGGAAATGTGAAGGTTCACATTTATGCGACTGTGAAGCGCACTATTTGTTCCAAAGAAAAGTTGGAAAGATGAAAATGGACCCGTTTGTAGATTTGGAGATTAATCAAGCTAATGTGCACCGCGTGGGGAGCTAACGGATTGAGTTTTCAAAACTTTTCATCTGTATGCTGAATATTACGATTTCTCGTTGAAAGCTCTGTGAGCATCATTCACAAAGTCTGGGAGGCGGAGAAGGAAGGGGGTAGATACAAAAGAAACAGTTTCCCAAAACCTTTGATATTCACAAATATTCTTAAAATACTATGATGTTCACAATTTTAGTCTATCCCCCGCAAATCATCAGTCTAGGTTAACCACGTTTGTATACTATTTGCAAATATGCTGTTAGTGTTGTCTTTAATTAAACCTTAAGAGTATAGAACTGTCTAAACATTTTACTATGGCCTATATGCAAGATAAAATAAAAAACTTCAAAGAACTGCAGTAAAAGCGATGCGCATTGGGCCGCAGAGTGCGGTGACAGCGCCGCCCGGGAGCCGGCCGCGCAGTGCCAGCCGATGTCCCAAACGCCCAGCGGGTCATTTTTGTCCGGTGTCATATCTCAGAATCTAAAAGTGGTATCGATTTAAAACTTTAGGAACATCTTATTGGGCATATTTTAAGCATAGGAAAACATTTATTTGGCCAATTTGAAAGCTGGAACTAGGTGCGGGCGTTAATGGGTTAAACATACGAAGTAATTTATCACTGACTTTACACGAGCTTTATAATGCACTTCACAGATTTGCACTAACACCCATATTTTCGGTGTTAGTTGGGCCATCGATGGTCCCCGGTCGGGCCAAGGTGGCACCGGACTCCCAATGGGGCGCAGCTTAAACTTACTGAATATTTTTTCCTTATCTGAGTTCCCATAAACCTGCAAACAGCGCTTAGGGCTAAATCGAACGATGTATACAATGACGTTGCTATGTCAAATCAAGAATTTGACCTGACCTGAGATCAAGTCAAGGTCAAATTAGGTAATATGCATATCATTAGAACTGGAAAGACAACGAAAATCTAATGGAGTTAAAATAAACGCCCTATCCCCATCCGTTGCTAAGTTATTCAGTTAAAACCATTTTCCCTTGTATTTCCAATGGAGAGGTCATGACTTGTACCTGCTCTTAGGTCATCGATATAAATATACCGGTAAATATTTTAGAGAACTCAGTACGCCCATTATGTGTTATAAGTTTCAATCGGATATGTTCACCATATTCATACTTGCTATTTTAAGCTTGTTTGAAGTCAGGTCACTTGACCCGTACTGGTGACATGACCTGAGATGACCTAACCTTAAAACTTTGACAGTTGTAAAATGGTGAGAGAAAAGGTATTCCAAGTATGGTGGCTCTACGCACACCGCAGTTTTTATGTTATCTCCGAAAAACCAGAAGGGGGCGGGTACCCCCCTCGTCAATACGCAGGTTAAGGACACCGCTCAACAGGTCGTTTATTGTGACTTGGCATTTCCTGTCAGGTTGCTGCTAAGGCATATTTACAGATTTTTATATCTGAATGCTGATGGAAGTAAATAAACTGAAACATTTGATTCCTCACAAACGATTAGTTTTATTGCCCTTTCAAAAGAATATTGCAAATGCATAGTCCTTCACACCACAGCAGTAGCCTTGAAAAGAGATTGTCCAGTTGTGGCTCACGGGTAAACCATGCGACCGGCGCGGCTGTGTGGCTCGACCTACTTATCCACAGACTTCAGTGAAAGTGCTCCAGATAAAGCGGTGAGAAAGAATGCGTAGCTGTTGCCTCTGGTAGCTCAGTTGGTAGACCGGTGGACTGTAGAGGGGCATGCAGGCATCCATAGGTCGCTGGTTCAAATCCGGCCCGGAGGATATCTTGCATCAAGGAAAATGTTTGTGTTTACTCTGGAAATGGATCTGTTTTCAACAAAATCTACCGTAGACATATCTAGAAGGAAATTCAGGTTTCTTAACAGCCCTCTAAACATAATTGCTAGTGTTTAACGTCACAGTAAATTATAGGATTACATGCCGTTGCCAACTCCCTCCCCCTTCCGGCCTGCAGGGATGGCAGGGACCAGCAAACGACTAATAAAGAAACCCACCGGGTACTAAACCCAGGATACTTTCCTCAACAAGAAGTACCCAGCATCAGCGGCCCTCCTCCCGCACCATACAGAGGACAATAGGACAACGGAGTGCCGTTTGTGTCTCCCCCGGTTCCAGCAGAGTCTTCTGGGCCGCTGCAGCGCCATGAGTTCGGTGCGAGTGCTGCTATAAAGCTACTTAGGCTCGGACAGAGATCTTGCGTCTCCAGCCCGAGGGTGAGATGGTGAGGGCGTTACCTCCTCCATCGCAGGCTTCTCCCACTGCAGAGCTGTCACTTCAGGTCCAGGTGGCCTGATCTGGAGAGGTGGACAGGAACTCTTACGCTACGGCACGCTGTTGGTTTATCTGGGGCCCTCGCTGTTCCTTTGGTACATCAAGGCAAACATGCATCCTACTTCTGTCTACCCAAGGAAAAATGGTGGCATCCAGCCACTCCTAGACTGTAGCACCCAGTGTGCACGCCAACACCAGCGCTTCGCACCCACGTCGTGCAATTTGTGGTGGTAATGAGGCACTGGGAGGCTGTACGCTCTGCAGTCGTCCTCTAGAAGGGCCAAGGCAGTGCAGGTGAGTCTTGCGGCTAAGAAGCCTCACTCTAAAGGCCGAGAGTTCCGTCTCGGTCATCATCTGGTCCCTGAGAGTGCCGTTGGGATATCTAGAGAATTTGCGAGAGCCGCCACCTTGGCCCTACGCTGCAACAGCTCGACATCCGCATCAGACGCGGAGGGAAGACACGCTGCATGTGTGCGCTCCGCCGTCATCGCAGGCACGTGAGTGCTGGCAGCGGTGGTGCTGAGCTGATTTCTTCTTAAGCTCGCAGGCAAAGGCACAGTAACAGCATAATTATTGAGAAGGATGACCACGGAAGCAGAAATGTCCAAATCAACGAACGGGACACCCGAAACTATAATGTTATCCTGAAAGTTGATAATCTCCTGTTTCATTGCCTATTTTCCACATGTGAGCAATGCAAAACTGTTTAAGCCGGCAGCATTGGTACACATAATATCAGTGGATGAAATTATGCCAAAGAAAAACGACACTGTTTTGCTCTCATGGTGCATTATTTCCTGACAGGTCGGGCGTTTTGCGCTCTCGTTTTCGAGTCTCTATAGTGTTCCTTGCAGGTAGGCACTAGTGTCACCTTCTGGAGCGGTAAAAAAAAACAGTACAGAGACTATCTAAAAGTGGTATAAAGACGATATGGTAAAAATGATATATCATATCATTGTGTAAGGTTTTCGCAGATTTCCAGCTCTCCTATAAGATTTCAAGTTCTGACACAATTGCAGACAAAACATTGTCTCCAGTTCTTCTTTGGGATGTTTTTGGGTGATATTCAGCATTAAAGCTAATTTCCAACAAATAAATGCGATCAACACCGGCACTTCCATTTCTCCAGCTGAAGAAATGCGGGCGAGGGGGCCTTTGTCCTCTTGGGACTAGAGCGATTGTCGATTTTGGGACTAAAGCGATTGGTGTTTTCAAATAATTAGAATATCTCTATATGCCGGCCATTTTTCCCTTCCCTTAGGGATAAGGTACTTCCATCGTGGTGCAGTTCCGTTCAGCTTATTTATTACTTAACTAAATGAGCATGCTAATTTCTTTGTTTGAATTACCAATTTCGTTGCTATTACCGTGCTGCGCTGATGCCACTAGACCAAAGACGTACGAGAAAGTTTGTGGCCAGCTCCGCTCATCGAATATGTTTGAGGATATTCGGGTCTTATATATTTTGAAAAGCTGGTGAATCAGCAATGAGAATGGTCTAAATAACGAAACACTGACACTGCTTTCTTTGGGGGAACAACCTTCAACCAATTGCATTTGGTAGTTTAGTTCAGAAAGCAATGAACTGTTGAGGGTCATAGGATACCGGCTCGAATCTGGCGTAGAATATTTATTTTCTAGACAAAATAAGATCATTGCGTTGTCATTGGAGACCCAGGCTTTTCCTCCTCTAGAGGCTGACGATTTGATTCAGACTTCTCATCTTGGATCTTCTAAGGACTGTATTCGCTTACTTCAGAGTGTCAGAACATACTTCCCAAAAGGCTTTGCAAACTCTTCGGATCATAGTTCAGTAGTTTCTGCCTTTTATAGCACTGAGGCCACCGGATTTGACACTTTGTCATATGCTGAATCGCAGGGCACTGGAGACCTCAATGTTCAAGGCTATCACCCAAAGTGACAAATCCATACACTAAGTCTTAGAATAGGATCTTATTCGTTACCGTGAAGGCCAACTCTGAATCCACTTTAACAACTTTAAAGAGCTCAGTTGCATATCAGATCAACAAAATCTTGCCGAGGTGTTAGGTTCGATATTTGTAAAAATGCGGGCCATAGCTGCTACAACTCTAAGTCAGCCAAAGTTCGTTATACAGTTTGATCTAATCAGCATTACAGATAATGACTATTTGTAGTGGGCTTTTTCGAGTTAAGACTTTAGGCCTGACCTTAGCGCTGCAGCCTGAAACTTGACTATACCAAGGGCAAGAGCAAAACGCTGCTTATTAGTGACGCAGAGTAGGGTGCGCGTTACAACACTTTTTCGAAACTTTTCACGTGGTTTTGGACGGTAGACACAAATCAATCCTGCACAGGACAATCCTGCAAACAATTCGCAATTGTCTCGAGTTTAAGCCACGGATTTCCACTTTTTAACTTTCCCCCAGTGGGGCGGAAGGGTGCTGACTAACCCCCCTACAGATTTTTCGTCGTCGCGGAGAAGCGGCAGCGCCAAGAGCCACCGTACTTGGCACAGCTTATCATTAATCAATTCTGCAACTTGCCCTAAAAATGTTAAGTTCGGGTCATCTCGGGTCAGGTCACCAGGCCAGGTCAAGTGACCTCACATGAAAAAATGTTTGGGATTGCATAACTCGGAGTAGGGTTGATTTATCATTGTGAAAACTTTTCCATATAATGGACTCACAGGGGCCTACAAAATGATTCGGTATATTGTATATTGTTGACCTATGGTGAGGTATGAGTCATGACCTCTCCATTGGAAATACATAGGGAAAGCGCAAATTTGCCGAAAAATGTTTCTTTTTTGTATATAAAGCTTATAGGAACTTCTTATTCCCGGGATCGTAGCATCACAGGCCACTCGCAACGTTCATTTTGCAAGTATTGGCCTGTGACCTCTGAGAGGTGATTTGGGTCTACCTAAGCACGTCTTGAGACTTATGTCAATAACTGCGCAGTAAATTGCAATAGAGCTCTCATTTGGATACCACTATGTTTGATTTGTCATTACGAATCGAGTGATATGCATATTGACTATGTTTAGTTAGATGATGACCTTGACCTGACCCTAGGTTATGTCATTTTTATACTTTGATCTAGTATGGTCGTATTGTAAACCATTCGAATCGCCATAAAGAGAGCAATCGAATGACGTTTAAATTTTGGCTCTAGTTTAACTCAGTCAAACGCTAGAGTAGAGTGTTCTAAATTGTACTATTTTGACCTTTAATGACCTCAATATTACTCTGAGCAAAAATCTTATGGAAAGAATTTCTTAATCGGATCAATTGTCTATCAAACCATTCATGCGCTTTTTCGCTACCCCGCTCAGGAGCCAAATTTCCGCCCCGGTAGCTCAGGTGGTAGAGCGTTAGGCCCCGGCTCGCTGCTCAGAAACATGCAGTGACAGTGCATGTCCAGGCTTGGGATCGGTTCCTCTGAGACGCTCCGGCGCTCAATAGTTTATCCGACTAAGGTCGGTTGGCAACTGACTGGTGAGAGGATGACCTGAGTGGGGCGGCTGTTCCCGTGCTTTATGGGACATTAAACTTTGGCTTCTAAATTAACCCTTCATTGTGGGCGTTGTTCGTTGGGGTGGTGGGGTTGAGGTCTCCGTGACCAGTCCCTTGATCACCTTAGTGAGACTCCAGCTCCGACAGCCATACTGGGAACAACTTGAAAAAATTATACAAAAAAAGATTCGAGAGGGGGGGCGTCAGCACTAGCCCAGCTTGTCAAAATTGGTTCCGATGTCGCTTTGCTTTTCCGCTTTAGTGATGGAGTGCACTCTAGTTTCTCTATTTTTATTGTAATGATTTAATATTGCAACAGATTCGTAGACTGCGTTTTGGCAGAACAGGAATAAAATCTTTATGTGTTCAACAATTTCCAAGCTAAAAAGTGAAAGCCATCTATATACATAAGTTGGTAGTTTATTGTAATATTTTATCCAAGAGTATATCACACTGTGTGCGTGGAACCGCGCTCTCCACGTGCAGCAGTCTCAGAGCCATCCGGACCGGTCCCTGAGACTCACGTCTGCGGCATTTATTTACGGTGGCGCTGGGCGCCGCCGCTTTTCCGCGATGACGAAAAATCTGTAGGGGGGTTAGTCAGCACCCTTCAGCCCCACTGGGGGAAGGTTAAAAAGTGAAAATCCGTTGCTTAAACTCGAGAAAATTGCATTTTTTTGCAGGATTGTCCTTATATTTGTGTATACCGTCCAAAACCAAGTGAAAAAGTTTCGATATTCGAAAGAAGTGTTATAACGCGCACCCTAACGCACAGTGTCTCCCATAAGCATCGTCCCTGAACCTGGGACCTGGTTGTCCAGCCTAGGTGGCTTGAGAGCCTTATGACTAATCATCATCATAATCACCATCACTATGGCTTCCTAAGTCCCGATGATATTGCTTAGGAGCGGAGCGCTACGCGGCTACTCCCTAAACAGTTAAATATTATCCTACTATACTCATGAGAGCTACTGTACCTGTGATGCTAAGCCCTTCCTAAGTCATATTTACAAAAATATATGACCTGATAGCCTAAGGAAGATACAATATCAGAATTTAATTTGAATCCGTACACATTTATTTACGCACGCGTTCAACAAAGCACACCCTAGTAAAAGTGGGTCGGGGCTCACAAGAGACGTTTTTATAACAGGAATTCTCAGAATGCAAATGTGAACATTAAACCGCGCACCATCGGGGGTCTGGCGCCACCTTCGCCCCACCGGGGGCCATCGATGGCCCCCTCTAACTCCGAAAATATGGGTGTTAGCGCAAATCTGCAAAGCGCATTAGAAGGTTGGTGTGAATTCAGTAAGAAATTACTTCTCATATTTAAGTGCTCAGGTCAATGGTTTGACCTCAAAAGTCAAGTTAGGTCACGATAGGGTATTTTCACTAAAATATGCAATGCTTAAGAAAACGGGGCATAACTCTTATGCCATAAGAGGTATTAAGGTCTGGTAAAGTACATTTGATAGAAAAATGTCAGACCGTTTTCCGCTATGTGGAACGTAATGACCTCCCGCCGGTGGTTTGACCTCCAAAGGTCACCTCGTGACCTTATATGACCTGAGATCACGAAAGGTCAAAAAGTGACCTTGTTTATTTTAAATGAAAGCCAGTGACCAGACAAACACGATGATGTTTGCTTCATCGCTGTAGCTTAATTAGGGTAAGTGTTATTGTCAAAATATTTTTTACCCCTGGTGGCCTTGGATGACCTCGGAAAGGTCAAAGGGCAAAAGTATTCCCTGGGATTTGTAAAAGGGTGTCCAAAAATGCTCTTCTGAGTAAGCCGAGCATTTGAAATCGTTTTTGTGATTTTTACACCATAAGACAACTTTTCCCATGCTTTTCAATGGGAGAGGTCACCTCGTGACGTGACCCCAGATCACGAAATCTAAAAATCCCGGTAATAAACCTTGTAGACCCTGGAGGGGTCATAAAGTTTAGGAAGTTTCAAATCGATCGACTAAGAAATGTAGCTCTTATAGGGCTCAAAAGTTGAAGTGAAGTGACCCTGGTCGACCTCGCCTGGTGACCTGACCTTGGATGAGCCGGGGTAAAAATTTCAGGGATGGTGGGAAAATGATGGGATGAGAGATAGAGCCCTCAACTGCGGTGCCGCGTTTTGTCGATTTTCTGCTATCCCGGAAAAAGTTTAGGTGGGTCATCGATGGCCCCGGTGGGGCTAGGGTTAACGTAGCACAGCGATGTCCCTGGCTTAAAACAATTCGTCAGTTAATTACCCACACCACTACCTCCCTACTGGCATATCATTTGGCCGATACGGTGGTAGTGCTGGAATGCAGTATTTGACTGGTGACTCGGTGGTGAAAGTGATCGGGATAAAACAGTGGGAATAAGTTGTAAGTTGTTGCCTCTGGTAGCTCAGTTGGTAGAGCGGTGGACTGTAGAGTGGTCAACAGGCATCCATAGGTCGCTGGTTCAAATCCGGCCCGGAGGATTTCTTAGATTACCAAACCGTTTCATAATCACTAGGGGACTAATCCATTCTGAAAAGTCTCCATAAACCCATAGAACAGTTTTTTAGCCCCTGAATATGGTCTAGAATGCTTACCGAGCAGACCAGTTTAATTAAACTAAGTTTAGGCATCGTCTGATAAGTGGCATGATATATTTTGTGCAAATTATACTAATAATATAGATTCAAATGATGTAAAAACCCAATGCATCTTTCCCTGTATTTGGCAATTCTTAAAATGGTTTTGATAGTACAACAGTCGGACCGGCTTCTGACAGCTGGGCTAGACGTGTTTTCTTCTTTTTCGGTTTGTTGGAAACCTGTTTTAGGAGGTGCTTTTTGTAGTTATGTAATTATTGGTAATTTGGTCATTGTTCACTTTGTTTTACATGTCATATTGTTTCCGTCAAATAAATGTCTTAAATGTTAATCATGACCACTAAGTAACACCAGCTGCGAAGTCCCTAGGTGACTGTAACAGGCCTTTGTGTCACACCAACATCATCACCCTGAGCCTGTAGAGTGCATTGAACGTCAGATAGGTAGCACCAATTTTCGGCGGTTTCAAGGTACTTCAATAGCCCGGAGGCACAAGATAATATCCCTGCACAGCGGGGGACATTGCAGCGACAGTTAAGTACGTATCAACCTATCATTTATCTCATTATAAGCAGACTGCAATGACTCTACTGCGTCACCAGACAAGATACACTCATTACCGGGAGGCTGCATTGACGGCTTAGTAGGTAACACTTATCTGTTTTTATAAGGAGACTGCAATAACTCCACTGTTTCACAAGACAATATCCACCAATTAATATGGGCACTGAATTGCTGGCTAAGTACGTAGTACATGTTTGTTGTATTGGGAGACTGCAATAGAATCGCATTTTCCTATGCATCAGTAGCAGACTGAGCATTATGTCTCCTGTAAGGCCACATACATGGACAATTTCAAGAGATGGATAATCATGTCCGTCTGATGGACATGAGACGGACATGTCTCCCATTTTCAATTTCCTTCAATGCATAGACATTTTCACTGATGGGAGGGATTACCCTACACCTTCCCCCGATTGAGGTACATACATACTGTGCCATGATATCTTTACCTGCCTCATACCGTTGTGGGATAGTTGGCACCACACTTACAGAGATATGAGACAGCATAACCAAAGAACCCATTCCCTGCCTGAAGGCAAATCTCTGGTCTGACCGTGACCAGTCCATGTCTCTGTTTCAGTTCCTGCTGCCATATGGTGGTCGGCATGTACCGAGAGATATGGCGGAAGGTAAAGATGATACCAAAACGGGACAAACCCGTCCTCAAAGCCTGAGTCAAAGAGGAGTTGTAGCTGTACCAGTGAATCCAGGACGAGGTGAGACCCAGCAGCTGTACTTATTTTCGTCGGCAGAACATGGGCCTAGAACCCCAATTTGAGCGTCCTCTGTTGATAGAGATTTGCCTCAGAACTTCCATGCTGAAGAAACAGGCAGTTCAAAACTTTTCAGTCGCTTATTACCTATTTTTCTTGCATCTAACTGTTAACCCTCGCCCCACCAGTGGCCATCGATGCACCCCAAAGTTTTGTTTTTGGGATAGCAGAGACACGACGAGCCGCAGCACCGCCTTTGAGGGCTTTATCTCTCACACCATCATTTTTCCACCATCCCTGAAATTTTTACCCCGGGTCACACAAGATCGGGTCACAAGGCGATTCAACCATGGTCACCTCACTTCAACGTTTGAGGTCTACCATAGCTACATTTCTAAGCTGATTGATTTGAAACTTCCTACACTTCCTGCTCTTCCAGGGTCCACAAGGTTTATATCCGGGATTTTTCGTTTTCGTGGCCTGAGGCCAGGTCACGAGGTGAATTCTCCCATTGAAAAAAAACATAAGAAAAAGTTGTCTTGTTATCTAAAAGTCACACAAAATGATCTAAATGCTCAGATTTCTCAGAATACCGACACTCTTTCACGGATCCCAGGGGTGATATTTCCCTTTGACCTATCTGAGGTCATCATATCTGTGTGGTACCATAGTGTCACCGAATTCAAGAAACGCGTTTTTTATACCTACGTGACAGGAGATAATGACGATTGACTGTGCCTGTTTCTGTATCAATATTTATTGTTTTAAACCTTTTGACTTCACCTGTCAGTGGGTGCCCATGCCTGTTGGTGATTCTGGAAATACATACATACATACATACATCACAGGTAACCAGTGGTCAAAAGAAGTATTTTGACAATAACTTTTGATATAATCAAACTAGAGGGCTGAAATACCCGTCATTATGTATGTCTTGTCACTGGCTTTCATTTGATATACAACAATGTTTCTCTCTGACCTTTTGTAACCTCAACAAATATTAGGTCACTAGGTGACCTCTGGAGTTAGAAGCACTGGTGGAAGGTCATTATGTTCCAATAACCGAAAAAGGTCTGGCATTTTGCTATAAAATGTATTCTACCAGATTGAAATAGCTCTAACGGCATCAGAACTATACCCAGTTTTTTAGGCATTGCATATTTTAGTCAAAATAACCTACCTTGACCTAACTTGACCTCTGGATTTCAAAACATTGAACTGAGCGCTTAACCCATTAACGCCCAGCGGGTCATTTTTGTCCTCTGACTTTGACAGGCTGCAGAATCGGTACCAGTGAAGTGATCTTCATGTTTATGATATGGATGTGTGTTTCAGAGCGTGGACAAGCTGGAAAAATGTATTTAAAAATTCTGGGTTTTTATGGGACGATTTTGGTGGAACTTATTTTGGCGAGGTTTCGGTCAGCGTCAGATAGCTCTGCAAATTTTGTTTCTCGCAATAACATATGGAAAGCTAAAAAGGATTTGCATGATTGACATTAAGCCAAGACCACTAGGAGTCAGATGGTGAAGAAGGAGTAATATTTTCTTGAACGGCTTTGCCATGAGACATCGTCAAATATGAAGCGGACAAAAATGACCCGCTGGGCATTGCGGACATTTGCGGACCGCTGAAAATGAGGAAAAGAATGTGTCCTGCCCTCTCGTCTGGTGCGATAGGTGCACAATGTTACCTAGAGGGAAGGGAGGCATTGTGGGTCCTGCGAATGCAGGGTTGCCGGTTTATATACTTTTCATCAAATCGGAATATTTTTAGTGCAGTGTCGATACGTTTGGAAACTTTGAAGTTCATGAAATGCTTCCTACCCTTTTCGAAGTCTGTCTTATTTTGGGAATGATTATCACATAATTTTAACGGAAACATGCAAAATGGTTCCAGTATTTTGTAAAGGCGTTATTTAATACATTTTTCAGGGGCTTTGAAAACTTATCGAAATTTTAGCTCTAACTAAAAGCTAGCAGAGCCTTGTCTTTTCCCCTTGATGGATTGTGTGTAGTGGATAGAGAGAATAGGGAACAGTAGCGGATTGAGGACTTCATTGGGTGGTGGGGGGGGGTTAGGTGTCTCGAGCCTCCCCCGCCATGACTTCGGAACAGCCCTCAGTAATGCATTTAGGTACTATAGGCACACTGGCATTTCGGTAGGGGAGGGGCTTGAGCCTTCCTAGCCCCCTTATGTCCACTAATGATTGACAGCCAATGGCCAGCTGAAAAAAATGAGTTGGAAATTAATGCGGCCGCCGCGCTGGTTTGTTTTGACGATATGGTGCAGTGTCAAACGTCTGGAGCAGTATAAAACGGGTGAAAGCTTGGGAAGTTCTAGAACTACTGTCTAAAACGCAACTAGCACTATTTTTGCTTGGTTCTAGTCAAGTGAAACTACCATGAGTGAACATCCCGGGGGTTAGCAGGAGGGGTCAAGACCTGCCTGTATTTTTCTGTCTCCCACAGATTTTGTCTAGGGCTTGGATTGCAGTGCCAGCGTTAAACCATCCAGAACCCCTCCTGGATCGAGAAGAAATTTCCAGCCATGGAGACATAAAAATATCGAAAGCATAGTTGTTAGTAATGCCACAGATCAAATGTTTTGCAGGAAAAGAAGCAGAATAAGTTGTTTTAAGTGCGCAAGATAGCGAAGCAAATCAAGTGCATATCATAATCATACCATCACAAAATATATTAGTCATGAGGATGAGAAAGATGATGAGCTGACCAGCGTTACAATGACCAGTGGCGTGCCTGGAAATGTGGAGGTTCACATTTATGCGACTATGAAGCGCCCTATTTGTTCCAAAGAAAAGTTGGAAAGATGGAAATGGACCCGTTTGGAGATTTGGAGATTAATCAAGCTAATGTGCACCGCGTGGGGAGCTAACGGATTGAGTTTTCAAAACTTTTCATCTGTATGCTGAATATTACGATTTCTCGTTGAAAGCTCAGTGAGCATCAGTCACAAAGTCCGGGAGGCGGAGAAGGAAGGGGGTAGATACAAAAGAAACAGTTTCCCAAAACCTTTGATATTCACAAATATTCTTAATATACTATGATGTTCACAATTTTAGTCTATCCCCCGCAAATCATCAGTCTAGGTTAACCACGTTTGTATACTATTTGCAAATATGCTGTTAGTGTTGTCTTTAATTAAACCTTAAGAGTATAGAACTGTCTAAACATTTTACTATGGCCTATATGCAAGAGGAAATAAAAACACTTCAAAGAACTGCAGTAAAAACGATGCGCATTGGGTCGCTGAGTGCGGTGACAGCGCCGCCGGGAGCCGGCCGCGCAGTGCCAGCCGATGTCCCAAACGCCCAGCGGGTCATTTTTGTCCGGTGTCATATCTCAGAATCTAAAAGTGGTATCGATTTAAAACTTTAGGAACATCTTATTGGGCACATTCTAAGCATAGGAAAACATTTGTTTCGCCAATTTGAAAGCTGGAACTAGGTGCGGGCGTTAATGGGTTAAACATACGAAGTAATTTATCACTGACTTTACACGAGCTTTCTAATGCACTTCACAGATTTGCACTAATACCCATATTTTCGGTGTTAGAGGGGGCCTTCGATGGTCCCCGGTAGGGCCAAGGTGGCACCGGACCCCCAATGGGGCGCAGCTTAAACTTACTGAATATTTTTTCCTTAGCTGAGTTCCCATAAACCTGCAAACAGCGCTTAGGGCTAAATCGAACGATGTATACAATGACGTTGCTATGTCAAATCAGAAATTTGACCTGACCTGAGGTCAAGTCAAGGTCAAATTAGGTAACATGCATATCATTAGAACTGGAAAGACAACAAAAATCTAATGGAGTTAAAATAAACGCCCTATCCCCATCCGTTGCTAAGCTATTCAGTTAAAACCATTTTCCCTTGTATTTCCAATGGAGAGGTCATGACTTGTACCTGCTCTTAGGTCATCGATATAAATATACCGGAAAATATTTTAGAGAACTCAGTACGCCCATTATGTGTTATAAGTTTCAACCGGATAATGTCACCATATTCATACTTGCTATCTTAAGCTTGCTTGAGGTCAGGTCACTTGACCTGTACTGGTGACATGACCTGAGATGACCTAACCTTAAAACTTTGACAGTTGTAAAAATGGTGAGAGAAAAGGTATTCCAAGTATGGTGGCTCTACGCGCACCGCAGTTTTTATGTTATCTCCGAAAAACCAGAAGAGGGCGGGTACCCCCCCTCGTCAATACGCAGGTTAAGGACACCGCTCAACAGGTCGTTTATTGTGACTTGGCATTTCCTGTCAGGTTGCTGCTAAGGCATATTTACGGATTTTTATATCTGAATGCTGATGGAAGTAAATAAACTGAAACATTTGATTCCTCACAAACGATTAGTTTTATTGCCCTTTCAAAAGAATATTGCAAATGCATAGTCCGTCACACCACAGCAGTAGCCTTGAAAAGAGATTGTCCAGTTGTGGCTCACGGGTAAACCGTGCCACCGGCGCGGCGGTGTGGCTTGACCTACTTATCCACAGACTTCAGTGAAAGTGCTCCAGATAAAACGGTGAGAAAGAATGCGTAGCTGTTGCCTCTGGTAGCTCAGTTGGTAGAGCGGTGGACTGTAGAGGGGCATGCAGGCATCCATAGGTCGCTGGTTCAAATCCGGCCCGGAGGATTTCTTGCATCAAGGAAAATGTTTGTGTTTACTCTGGAAATGGATCTGTGTTTCAACAAAATCTACCGTAGACATATCTAGAAGGAAATTCAGGTTTCTTAACAGCCCTCTAAACATAATTGCTAGTGTTTAACGTCACAGTAAATGATAGGATTACATGCCATTGCCAACTCCCCTCCCCTTCCGGCCTGCAGGGATGGCAGGGACCAGCGAACGACTAATAAAGAAACCCACCGGGTACTAAACCCGGGATACTTTCCTCAACAAGAAGTACCCAGCATCAGCGGCCCTCCTCCCGCACCATACAGAGGACAATAGGACAACGGAGTGGCGTTTGTGTCTCCCCCCGGTTCCAGCAGATTCTTCTGGGCCGCTGCAGCGCCATGCGTTCGGTGCGAGTGCTGCTATAAAGCTATTTAGGCTCGGACAGAGATCTTGCGTCTCCAGCCCGAGGGTGAGATGGTGAGGGCGTTCCCTCCTCCATCGCAGGCTTCTCCCACTGCAGAGCTGTCACTTCAGGTCCAGGTGGCCTGATCTGGAGAGGTGGACAGGAACTCTTACGCTACGGCACGCTGTTGGTTTATCTGGGGCCCTCGCTGTTTCTTTGGTACATCAAGGCAAACATGCATCCTACTTCTGTCTACCCAAGGAAAAATGGTGGCATCCAGCCACTCCTAGACTGTAGCACCCAGTGTGCACGCCAACACCAGCGCTTCGCACCCACGTCGTGCAATTTGTGGTGGTAATGAGGCACTGGGAGGCTGTACGCTCTGCAGTCGTCCTCTAGAAGGGCCAAGGCAGTGCAGGTGAGTGTTGCAGCTAAGAAGCCTCACTCTAAAGGCCGCGAGTTCCGTCTCGGTCATCATCTGGTCCCTGAGAGTGCCGTTGGGATATCTAGAGAGTTTGCGAGAGCCGCCACCTTGGCCCTACGCTGCAACAGCTCGACATCCGCATCAGACGCGGAGGGAACACACGCTGCATGAGTGCGCTCCACCGTCGTCGCAGGCACGTGAGTGCTGGCAGCGGTGGTGCTGAGCTGATTTCTTCTTAAGCTCGCAGGCAAAGGCATTGTAACAGCATAATTATTGAGAAGGATGACCACGGAAGCAGAAATGTCCAAATCAACGAACGGGACACCTGAAACTATAATGTTATCCTGAAAGTTGATAATCTCCTGTTTCATTGCCTATTTTCCACATGTGAGCAATGCAAAACTGTTTAAGCCGGCAGCATTGGTACGCATAATATCAGTGGATGCAATTATGCCAAAGAAAAACGACACTGTTTTGCTCTCATGGTGCATATTTTCCTGACAGGTCGGGCGTTTTGCGTTCTCGTTTTCGAGTCTCTATAGTGCTCCTTGCAGGTAGGCACTAGTGTCACCTTCTGGAGCGGTAAAAAACAACAGTACAGAGACTATCTAAAAGTGGTATAAAGACGATATGGTAAAAATGATATATCATATCATTGTGTAAGGTTTTCACAGATTTCCAGCTCTCCTATAGGATTTCAAACTCTGACACAATTGCAGACAAAGCATTGTCTCCAGTTCTTCTTTGGGATGTTTTTGGGTGATATTCAGCATTAAAGCTAATTTCCAACAAATAAATGCGATCAACACCGGCACTTCCATTTCTCCAGCTGAAGAAATGCGGGCGAGGGGGCCTTTGTCCTCTTGGGACTAGAGCGATTGTCGATTTTGGACTAAAGTGATTGGTGTTTTCAAATAAATAGAATATCTCTATATGCCGGCCATTTTTCCCTTCCATTAGGGATAAAGGTACTTCCATCGTGGTGCAGTTCCGTTCAGCTTATTTATTACTTAACTAAATGAGCATGCTAATTTCATTGTTTGAATTACCAATTTCGTTGGTATTACGGTGCTGCGCTGATGCCACTAGACCAAAGACGTACGAAGAAGTTTGTGGCCAGCTCTGCTCATCGAATATGTTTGAGGATATTCGGGTCTTATATATTTTGAAAAGCTGGTGAATCGGCAATGAGAGTGGTCTAAATAACGAAACACTGACACTGCTTTCTTTGGGGGAACAACCTTCAACCAATTGCATTTGGTAGTTTAGTTCAGAGAGCAATGAACTGTTGAGGGTCATAGGATACCGGCTCGAATCTGGCGTAGAATATTTATTTTCTAGACAAAATAAGATCATTGGGTTGTCATTGGAGGCCCAGGCTTTTCCTTCTCTAGAGGCTGACAATTTGATTCAGACTTCTCATCTTGGATCTTCTAAGGACTGTATTCACTTACTTCAGAGTGTCAGAACATACTTCCCAAAAAGGCTTTGCAAACTCTTCGGATCATAGTTCAGTAGTTTCTGCCTTTTATAGCACTGAGGCCACCGGATTTGACACTTTGTCATATGCTGCATCGCAGGGCACTGGAGACCTCAATGCTCAAGGCTATCACCCAAAGTGACAAATCCATACACTAAGTCTTAGAATAGGATCTTATTCGTTACCGTGAAGGCCAATTCTGAATCCACTTTAACAACTTTAAAGAGCTCAGTTGCATATCAGATCAACAAAATCTTGCCGAGGTGTTAGGTTCGATATTTGTAAAAACGCGGGCCATAGCTGCTACAACTCTAAGTCAGCCAAAGTTCGTTATACAGTTTGATCTAATCAGCATTACAGATAAGGACTATTTGTAGTGGGCTTTTTCGAGTTAAGACCTTAGGCCTGACCTTAGCGCTGCTGCCTGAAACTTGACTATACCAAGGGCAAGAGCAAAACGCTGCTTATTAGTGACGCAGAGTAGGGTGCGAGTTACAACACTTTTTTCGAAACTTTTCATGTGGTTTTGGACGGTAGACACAAATCAATCCTGCACAGGACAATCCTGCAAACAATTCGCAATTGTCTCGAGATTAAGCCACGGATTTCCACTTTTTAACCTTCCCCCAGTGGGGCGGAAGGGTGCTGACTAACCCCCTACAGATTTTTCGTCGTCGCGGAGAAGCGGCAGCGCCAAGAGCCACCGTACTTGGCACAGCTTATCATTAATCAATTCTGCAACTTGCCCTAAAAATGTTAAGTTCGGGTTATCTCAGGTCAGGTCACCAGGCCAGGTCAAGTGACCTCACTTGAAAAAATGTTTGGGATTGCATAACTCGGAGTAGGTTTGATTTATCAATGTGAAAACTTTTTCATATAATGGACTCACAGGGACCTACAAAAATGTTTCGGTATATTGTATATTGTTGACCTAAGGTCAGGTATGAGTCATGACCTCTCCATTGGAAATACATAGGGAAAGCGCAAATTTGCCGAAAAATGTTTCTTTTTTGTATATAAAGCTTATAGGGACTTCTTATTCCCGGGATCGTAGCATCACAGGCCACTCGCAACGTTCATTTTGCAAGTATTGGCCTGTGACCTCTGAGAGGTGATTTGGGTCTACCTTAGCACGTTTTGAGACTTATGTCAATAACTGCGCAGTAAATTGCAATAGAGCTCTCATTTGGATACCACTATGTTTGATTTGTCATTACGAATCGAGTGATATGCATATTGACTATGTTTAGTTAGATGATGACCTTGACCTGACCCTAGGTCATGTCATTTTTATACTTTGATCTAGTATGGTCGTATTGTACACCATTCGAATCGCCATAAAGAGAGCAATCGAATGACGTTTAAGTTTTGGCTCTAGTTTAACTCAGTCAAACGCTAGAGTAGAGTGTTCTAAATTGTACTATTTTGACCTTTAATAACCTCAATATTACTCTGAGCAAAAATCTTATGGAAATAATTTCTTAATCGGATCAATTGTCTATCAAACCATTCATGCGCTTTTTCGCTACTCCGCCAGGAGCCAAATTGCCGCCCCGGTAGCTCAGGTGGTAGAGCGTTAGGCTCCGGCGCGATGCTCAGAAACATGCAGTGACAGTGCATGTCCAGGCTTGGGATCGGTTCCTCTGAGACGCTCCGGCGCTCAATAGTTTATCCGACTAAGGTCGGTTGGCAACTGACTGGTGAGAGGATGACCTGAGTGGGGCGGCCGTTCCCGTGCTTTATGGGACATTAAACTTTGGCTTCTAAATTAACCCTTCATTGTGGGCGTTGTTCGTTGGGGTGGTGGGGTTGAGGTCTCCGTGACCAGTCCCTTGATCACCTTAGTGAGACTCCAGCTCCGACAGCCATACTGGGAACAACTTGAGAAAATTATACAAAAAAAGATTCGAGAGGGGGGGGCGTCAGCACTAGCCCAGCTTGTCAAAATTGGTTCCGATGTCGCTTTGCTTTTCCGCTTTAGTGATGGAGTGCACTCTAGTTTCTCTATTTGTATTGTAATGATTTAATATTGCAACAGATTCATAGACTGCGTTTTGGCAGAACACGAATAAGATCTTTATGTGTTCAACAATTTCCAAGCTAAAAAGTTAAAGCCGTCTATATACATAAGTTGGTAGTTTATTGTAATATTTTATCCAAGAGTATATCACACTGTGTGCGTGGAACTGCGCTCTCCACGTGCAGCAGTTTTAGAGCCATCCGGACCGGCCCCTGAGACTCACGTCTGCGGCATTTATTTACGGTGGCGCTGGGCGCCGCCGCTTTTCCGCGACGACGAAAAATCTGTAGGGGGTTAGTCAGCACCCTTCCGCCCCACTGGGGGAAGGTTAAAAAGTGAAAATCCGTTGCTTAAACTCGAGAAAATTGCATTTTTTTGCAGGATTGTCCTTATATTTGTGTATACCGTCCAAAACCAAGTGAAAAAAGTTTCAATATTGGAAAGAAGTGTTATAACGCGCACCCTAACGCACAGTGTCTCCCATAAGCATCGTCCCTGTCCCTGGGACCTGGTTGTCCAGCCTAGGTGGCTTGAGAGCCTTATGACTAATCATCATCATGATCACCATCACTATGGCTTCCTAAGTCCCGATGATATTGCTTAGGAGCGGAGCGCTACGCGGCTACTCTCCTGAACAGTTAAATACCATCCTACTATACTCATGAGAGGTACTGTACCTGTGATGCTAAGCCCTTCCTAAGTCATATTTACAAAAAATATATGACCTGATAGCCTAAGGAAGATACAATATCAGAATTTAATTTGAATCCGTACACATTTATTTACGCACGCGTTCAACAAAGCATACCTTAGTAAAAGTGGGTCGGGGCTCACAAGAGACGTTTTTATAACAGGAATTCTCAGAATGCAAATGTGAACATTAAACCGCGCACCATCGGGGGTCTGGCGCCACCTTCGCCCCACCGGGGGGCCATCGATGGCTACCTCTAACTCCGAAAATATGGGTGTTAGCGCAAATCTGCAAAGTGTATTAGAAGGTTAGTGTGAATTCAGTAAGAAATTACTTCTCATATTTAAGCGCTCAGGTCAATGGTTTGACCTCCAAAAGTCAAGTTAGGTCACGATAGGGTATTTTCACTAAAATATGCAATGCTTAAGAAAACGGGGCATAACTCTTATGCCATAAGAGGTATTAAGGTCTGGTAAAGTACATTTGATAGAAAAATGTCAGACCGTTTTCCGCTATGTGGAACGTAATGACCTCCCGCCGGTGGTTTGACCTCCAAAGGTCACCTCGTGACCAAATATGACCTGAGATCACGAAAGGTCAAAAAGTGACCTTGTTTATTTTAAATGAAAGCCAGTGACCAGACAAACACGACGATGTTTGCTTCATCGCTGTAGCTTAATTAGGGTAAGTGTTATTGTCAAGATATTTTTACCCCTGGTGGCCTTGGATGACCTCGGAAAGGTCAAAGGGCAAAAGTGGCCCCTGGGATTTGTAAAAGGGTGTCCAAAAATGCTCTTCTGAGTAAGCCGAGCATTTGAAATCGTTTTTTTGATTTTTACACCATAAGACAACTTTTCCCATGCTTTTCAATGGGAGAGGTCACCTCGTGACCTGACCCCAGATCATGAAATCTAAAAATCCCGGTAATAAACCTTGTAGACCCTGGAGGGGTCATAAAGTTTAGGAAGTTTCAAATCGATTGACTAAGAAATGTAGCTCTTATAGGGCTCAAAAGTTGAAGTGAGGTGACCCTGGTCGACCTCGCCTGGTGACCTGACCTTGGATGAGCCGGGGTAAAAAATTTCAGGGATGGTGGGAAAATGATGGGATGAGAGATAGAGCCCTCAACTGCGGTGCCGCGTTTTGTCGATTTTCTTCTATCCCGGAAAAAGTTTAGGTGGGTCATCGATGGCCCCGGTGGGGCTAGGGGTTAACGTAGCACGGCGATGTCCCTGGCTTAAAACAATTCGTCAGTTAATTACCCACACCACTACCTCCCTACTGGCATATCATTCGGCCGCCACGGTGGTAGTGCTGGAATGCAGTATTTGACTGGTGATTCGGCGGTGAAAGTGATCGGGATAAAACAGTGGGAATAAGTTGTAAGTTGTTGCCTCTGGTAGCTCAGTTGGTAGAGCGGTGGACTGTAGAGTGGTCAACAGGCATCCATAGGTCGCTGGTTCATATCCGGCTCGGAGGATTTCTTAGATTACCAAACCGTTTCATAACCACTAGGGGACTAATCCATTCTGAAAAGTCTCCATAAACCCATGCAGCTGTTTTTTAGCCCCTGAATATGGTCTAGAATGCGTACCAAGCAGACCAGTCTAATTAGGCTAAGTTTAGGCATCGTCTGATAAGTGGAATGATATATTTTGTGCAAATTATACTAATAATATAGATTCAAATGATGTAAAAGCCCAATGCATCTTTCACTGTATTTGGCAATTCTTAAAATGGTTTTGATAGTACAACAGTCGGACCGGCTTCTGACAGCTGGGCTAGACGTCTTTTATTCTTTTTCGGTTTGTTGGAAACCTGTTTTAGGAGGTGCTTTTTGTAGTTATGTAATTATTGGTAATTTGGTCATTGGTCACTTTGTTATACCTGTCATATTGTTTCCGTGAAATAAATGTCTTAAATGTTTATCATGACCACTAAGTAACACCAGCTGCGAAGTCCCTAGGTGACTGTAACAGGCCTTTGTGTGATACCAACATCAGCACCCTGAGCCTGTAGAGTGCATTGACGGTCAGATATGTAGCACCAATTTTCGGCGATTTCAAGTTACTTCAATAGCCCGGAGACGCAAGACAATATCCCCGCACAGCAGGGGGACACTGCAGCGACGGCTAAGTACGTATCAACGTATCATTTATCTCTTTATAAGCAGACTGCAATGACTCTACTGCGTCACCAGACAATATACACTCATTACAGGGAGGCTGCATTGACGGCTTAGTACGTAACACTGATCTCTTTTTATGGGGACTTCAATAACTCCATTGCTTCACAAGACAATATCCACCAATAACTATGGGCACTGATTTACTGGCTGGGAGACTGCAATAGAATCGCATTTTTCTATGCATCAGTAGCAGACTGAGCATTATGTCTCCTGTAAGGCCACATACATGGACAATTTCAAGAGATGGATAATCATGTCCGTCTGATAGACATGAGACGGACATATTTTCCATTTTCAATTTCCTTCAATGCATAGACATTTTCACTGATGGGAGGGATTACCCTACACCTTCCCCCGATTGAGGTACATACATACTGTGCCATGATATCTTTACCTGCCTCATACCGTTGCGGAATGGTTGGCACCACGCTTACAGAGATATGAGACAGTATAACCAAAGAACCCATTCCCTGCCTGATGGCAAATCTCTGGTCTGACCGTGACCAGTCCATGTCTCTGTTTCAGTTGCTGCTGCCATGTGGTGGTCGTCATATACCGAGATATGTTGCGGAAGGTAAAGATGGTACCAAAACGGGACCACCCAGCCCTCAGAGCCTGAGTCAAAGAAAAATACGAGCTGTACCAACGCATCCAGGACGAGGTAGGTGAGACCCAGCAGCTGTACTTATGTATCTATCGGTAGAACTAGTGGGAGTCCTCTATTAATAGAGATTTGCCTCAGAATCTCTATCCTCTGAAAATAGGCAATTCACAGTCATTTAGTCACTTAATACACATTTGTCTTGCATCTGACTGTTAAGCTTCTTAAATGATTTTTATCTGAGTTCTCATAAGCCTGCAAAACAGCACCTAAGCCTAAGAGACCGTCAAAGCTAAAACCACAGAAAATGCCAATTGGTAGCCTAAAGATGTAGACACATGTTGATATTTAGGTCCAATAAATGTTGCAGAATACAAATATGCAAGGAGAATGCACAGAAACATAATTTGGCATCTGCATGATAATTCCAACAGAGCATAATTTACACTGATCTAAAAAATTAGCAAACTTAGGAAAATAAAAATCGTATATGTGTCTGCATAATTGTTAGGTGTGGCATTGGTTTTACATAAAAACCAAGACATAACCCAGACAATTTGATCGTTTTAGATTCCTATTTAATGATCTGAAATTGTCCTTTTTATGGGAAGTTTTCCCCTTTCAGACTTGTGCCCACCATTCCTAAATCCCTAGACCATGTTCTTCAAATAATTTTATCAAGGCAAGCTGCACCTTCTTTAGACATAGTAAGAAATCCGCTAGCATTTCAAAGACACTAACAAAAGCCATAAGTGTTTGGGAAAACTGAAGGACCAGTGTACCCATCGATTGTGGACGGGGGCCATTTCTTATTATAATATGCATATTAGTATATCAATTATTAAGCTGCTGACTTGACCTTGGACTGAAACTGGACCTTGAAAAAGGGCAACATCAACAGGCTGTTTATTTGGGCTGGGAATTCTGTGTCAGGCTGCTGTTAGGCCATAGTTACGAATTTCAAAACCAGTGTAATCACAGAAGAATATAAGCTGTAACATTTTAATTCAATTTCTCACAAAATAATAATTTTCATGCCATTCAAAAAAATAAGAGAAATGAAAAGTCTTTCACATCACAGCAATAGCCTTGAAAAGAGATTGTCTGACCGCCACAAGTGGCCCACGGTTGAACCATTCGGCCGGTGCGGGTGTGCGGCTTCACCCACTAATCCAAAGACTGTAGTGAAAGTGATCCAGAGAAAACGGTCAGAGTGAATGCTTAGCTACTGCCTCTGGTAGATCAGTTGGTAGAGCCGTGGACTGTAGAGGGTCATGCAGGCAGCCATAGGTCGCTGGTTCAAATCCGGACCGGAGGATTTCTTGTATATACAAAATAAATCTGGTTTGCTCCTGTGTAGGCCTATTACAAAATGGCGAAGGGTTAGGGTCCAGTGGAGTTCTCCCGTCTCAAATTTGGTCTACTATCAGCACGCGCCGGTACGAGGCCCCGCGTCATTTTCGCCGGTACAGGGGAGAGTTAATTACCTGCCCCACCCCCCTACCTACGACCTTAGTAGAGAAAAACAAATGTGGCATTAGATAGCCCGTTTTAGTCTCTTCACCAAATATTTCATCTTTAAAACATACAATGTTTTTATCGGGTCACTTTTGAAGCCACTAGAGGCCAAAGTATGTTGTCATAGGGATACAATGGGAACTTACGTGCCTTGTCATTTCAACTGACAGAACAAAGATATAACTTATTTGGATCATCAAAATGCTCCCGTTAGTCCCAATGGAACGGTGTGTTTAACAATCTTGTCAGGTGGAATAATAAAATTAATCTGATATAAAGTCATGTATGAGGTAGGATAGATGCACATAATTCAAACTGCAGTGATAAGCTTAACCCGCGCCCCACCGGGGGTCCGATGCCACCTTCGCCCCACCGGAGGGGGCCATCGATGGCCCCCCTCTAACTCCGAAAATATGGGCGTTAGCGCAAATCTGCAAAGTGCAATAGAAAGCTCGCGTGAATTCAGTAAGAAATTACTTCGCATATTTTAGTGCTCAGGTCAATGGTTTGACCTCCAGAGGTCAAATTAGGTCAAGATCGGCTATTTTCACTCAAATATGCAATGATTAAGCAAACTGGGCATAACTCTTATGTCATTAGAGCTATTGAGGCCTGGTAAAGTACATTTGATAGCAAATTGCCAGTACTTTTTCCGCTATGTGGAACGTAAAGACCTCCCGCCAGTGGTTTGACCGCCAGAGGTCACCTCGTGACCTAATATGACCTGAGGTCACGAAAGGTCAAAAAGTGACCTTGCCGTATATCAAATGAAAGCCAGTGACAAGACAAACACGATGGTGTTTGTTTCACCGCTCTAGCCCAATTAGGTCAAAAGTTATTGTCAAAATACTGTTTTTGACCCCTGGTGACCTTGGATGACCTTGGAAAAGTCAAAGGGCAAATATGACCCCTGGGATCCGTGAAAGGGTGTCCAAAAACGTTGTTCTGAGCAGTCTGAGTATTTGCAATCATTTTTGTGGCTTTCATATCATGAAATAGCTTTTCCCCATGCTTTTCCAATGGGAGAGGTCGCCTCGCGACCTGACCTCAGGGCACGAAATCGAAAAATCCCGGATATACACCTTGTAGACCCTGGAGGGGTCATGAAGTGTAGGAAGTTTCAAATCGATCAACTTTGAAATGTAGCTCTTACAGACCTCTAAAGGTGAAGTGAGGTGACCTTGGTTGACCTCGTCTGGTGACCTGACCTTGGATGACCCGGGGTAAAAATTTTCAGGGATGATGGGAAAATGATGCAGTGAGAGGTAGAGCCCTCAACCGCGGTGCTGCGCCTCGTCGTTTTTCTGCTATCCCGGAAAAACCTTAGGGGGGCCATCGATGGCCCCTCCCGGTGGGGCGAGGGTTAACACGCATGCATCAAATAAATGAGCTATTACTATTACCTGGGAGGTTATCGGACCTAAGTCAGCTCTCCCATGCACTTTGATGCAGAGTTCATGACCCGTTCTTTACCCCAGCTCATCTATATGAAAAACCCCGTTAACACAACTTTTGTCGCTCTTTGGGCCTATTATGTAACATGAATTTCCAATCAATGGAATAACACGCGCACTGCGGGAGGGTGGGAATCAGAGCCCCACACCCCGCCAGTCATTTTTCCAAGGTGGCTGGAGAACGGCTTGTAGCCAAAAAACGACACTAGGTCACAATTAACAGAATTTAACCGTGCGTCGATTGATAATTTTTTAAAGCCCTTCAAACTTTGTTTTACTTATAGGCTTACAAAGCTAGCTCTACATTTTGAGATCACCACAATCTTGTGGTCAAGCCAGTTTGCTTGCATTGGAGACAGTGGCCTCATAACACCATATCAACAGGATGATATTTCAGGGTAACCTCACGTGAATGTTAAGGTCAAGCTCAAAAAGGTCATAATTCAAGGTCATTGGCCCCAGTGTTTCCGGTCAAGTGGCGTTGCCCAGTCTGATGTATATTACGCTATGAAGTTATAATTAAGGAGATGAGGTGGCTTACTGGATAGCACCCTTGTCTTCTAAGCCACCGGTCCCGGATTCAAGTCCCGGCGGAGCCTCTAAATAAGTCGATCTGATCCCCAAAATCCCTTTCAACAAGGTGAGAGTTGGCGACGCCGTATAGCCCTGGCAGTTGGTGCGTCGTTAAACCCCAATAATTATTATTAAGTTATAATTTAATGTAACTCAGGGTAAAGTTCAAGATCAAAGGGCAGGTTCAAAGGGGTAATTTGAAATGTTCGGTTTTCATTTTCCGCTCAACGGACGCTAGTGCTAGTTATAGTGTAAATTATAGGGTGCATACCATATTGTAACGTTATTGGTCACGAACTTGGAAGATGTTGAGTCAAAATTTATAGGAAAGATTATTTGCGATCATCAATCCATTAACCCTCGCCCCACCGGGGGGCCATCGATGGCCCCCCTAAGGTTTTTCCAAGATAGCAGAAAAACGACGAGGCGCAGCACCGCGGTTGAGGGCTCTACCTCTCACTGCATCATTTTCCCATCATCCCTGAAATTTTTTACCCCGGGTCACCCAAGGTCAGGTCACCAGACGAGGTCAACCAAGGTCACCTCACTTCGCCTTTAGAGCTCTGTAAGAGCTACATTTCAAAGTCGATCGATTTGAAACTTCCTAAACTTTATGACCCCTCCAGGGTCTACAAGGTGTATATCCGGGATTTTTGATTTCGTGCCCTGAGGTCAGGTCACGAGGCGACCTCTCCCATTGACAAAGCATGGGGAAAAGCTATTTCATGATATAAAAGCCACAAAAATGATTGCAAATACTCAGACTGCTCAGAACAACGTTTTTGGACACCCTTTCACGGATCCCAGGGGTCATATTTGCCCTTTGACTTTTCCAAGGTCATCCAAGGTCACCAGAGGTCAAAAACAGTATTTTGACAATAACTTCTGACCTAATTGAGCTAGAGCGGTGAAACAAACACCGTTGTGTTTGTCTTGTCACTGGCTTTCATTTGATATACGGCAAGGGCACCTTTTGACCTTTCGTGACCTAAGGTCATATTAGGTCACGAGGTGACCTCTGGCGGTTAAACCACTGGCGGGAGGTCTTTACGTTCCACATGGCGGAAAAAGTACTGGCAATTTGCTATCAAATGTACTTTACCAGGTCTCAATAGCTCTAATGACATAAGAGTTATGCCCAGTTTGCTTAATCATTGCATATTTGAGTGAAAATAGCCGATCTTGACCTAATTTGACCTCTGGAGGTCAAACCATTAACCTGAGCACTAAAACATGCGAAGTAATTTCTTACTGAATTCACGCGAGCTTTCTATTGCACTTTGCAGATTTGCGCTAACGCCCATATTTTCGGAGTTAGAGGGGGGCCATCGATGGCCCCCCGGTGGGGGCGAAGGTGGCACCGGACCCCCGGTGGGGCGCGGGTTAACAATGTCCGCCTTAAGCATATTCCCGACTTTTTCACGCAAAATTGGGCATTCCCCAATAGGTCCTAAACACAGCCAAGATTTGGCCTTTATGTTCTCGTTTTACCTTGAAGATGATTACCTAGGCCAATGAAAATTTGCTAGAATCTAGATCAAAATATGCCCTGTTTAGACCCTAACTGACGTTTTTTCTAAGCTTCATTGTATTTTTATCCCAGCGAGAGACTAGCAGGCCCTCTTTCAGTGCGTGTTGGTGCCAAACAGGCCAGTCTATTTGAACAAGTGTAGGTATCATTGTACCCGTGGTATTATATATTTTGTTGTTGTGCAAATTATACTACTAAAATTAATTCAAATGATTTAAAAGCCCAATAATTCTTTAACTGTATTGCGAAATAATCAAAATAATTATGATAGAACAACCCTGGTACAACAGCAGGAATAGTTGTCGGTAGCCGGGTGGGCCAACTTTTTCTTATTTTTCAGTTTGTTAGAAACTTATTTTAGGAGCTGTTGAGCTGTTGTTCTGGTTACTTGATCTGAAATACCCCACACTTAATTTTTTAACAGTTGCGAAATTAATTAAGGATAAGGAATGCCGCCCTTTCTGGCACCGTTGGAAAAACACGTGTAACTATTTAAATATATCCCGCAATTCCCCGTTCTCACTGGAGCGAGGGTTAAATATATTTTTCCTGATGAGGTTGAGAATCTAAGGGGTGTTCTAGACTGCATCTCCTATTAATTGACAGTGTTGTATTCTTGGCCCCAGGCACAGCCATGAAACTATTTTGGAACCATGAAACTATACCAAACTGCAACGAACTTGCTGCGATACATGACAATGACAGCAAAAACTGCAATGGCAACTAAGTAAAACGTTGGAGCTGCCCCGACGCGTCCAGGACGATGTGAGACCCAGCAGCTGTACTTATATCGGTCGGCAGAAGACAAGCAAAAGTCTATCCTATCCCTTCAGTGTCTACATCGTTAAATACTTTCACCTGATCTGAGTTCCAAAAAAAACTGCAAAACGGCAACTAGCTGCAAAAGACTGTGAAAGCAGAAACCGCGGAGGATGCCAGTTGGTAGCCTATAAATGTAGACACATTTTGACGGTTTTGGGCCAATTAATGTTACAAATACAACATATATAAGGAAAATGTACAAAAACTTAATTTTTACATCTGCAGTATATTTGCCGCCGTCTGACGCCCCATCAAGCATGCCACACGGCGAGCTAAAGGGTGCATGTTTGAGGAACTAAATTGTATATATGTCACTGTCTATTTAGGTGTAATATTACTTTGAAATAAGAACCAATGCATGACGCAGATAAAGTACGCGTTTGGATGTCCTTTCGATTATCTGAGATTGCTCTTTGGACGGAATGTTTCGCTCCTTACAGTCCTGTGCCCACCAGTACTAAATCGCTTGAATATTTTCATATGCATATAATTTTTATCATTGTAAGCTGCACCCTGTTTAGTCATAGTAAGAAAACCGCCAGGTTTCAGAGTCACTAACAAAAGCCATGACTATTACATACCTAAATTAGCGAAAGCCTAATAACCAACCAATTTACCAAAGAACTGAAGACGGGGTCATTTCCTAGTAGAATAGGCCAACCTGAAGCTGCAGTCTTGACCTTGGACTGAAACTGAACCTTGTCTACGGGCTCGATTAACAAACCATTAATTAAGGCTTGGAAATTTGTGTCAGGCTGTTCCTAAGCCGTCTTTACGGATTTAAGTACCTGTGTGAACACAGAAGGAAGTAAACTGTAACATTGAAATTGAATTCCTCACGAGGAATGAATTTGCTTACCCTTTCAACAAAAAAATGCATAGACCATTACACCGCAGCAATGAGCTTGACACGATAGTCTTCGACCACTATTTGTGGCTCACGGGCATACCATACGACCAGCGCGGCGGTGTAGTTTGACCTACTAATTCACAGACTGCAGTGAAAGTGATCCAGATAAGACGGTGCAAATGAATGCTTAACATTCGCCTCTGGTAGCTCAGTTGGTAGAGCGGTGGACTGTAGAGGTTCATGCAGGCATCAATAGGTCGCTGGTTCAAATTTGGCCCGGAGGATTTCTTGTATATACAAAATAAATCCATTGTGCTCCTGTTTAGGGCTATTACAAAATTGCACAGGTTCAGGGTCCAGTGGAGTTCCCTTGTCTGAAATATAGTCTACTATCAGCACGCGCCGGTACGAGGCCCCGGGGCAGTTTCGCCGGTACAGGGGAGTGGTAGGTGCTCCCCCTCTCCTACGATCTTAGTAGAGAAAAACAAATTTGGCATTAGATAGCCCATTTTAATCTATTCACCAAATATTCTTCTTTAAATAATACACTGTTTTTTCAGGTCACTTATGAGGCCACTAGAGGCAAAACAATGTTGTCATAGGGATGCAATGGGAACTTCCGTGTTGTGTCATTACAACTGGCAGACCAAAGCTTAACATATCTAAGCACAATCGAAATTATTGCCTTAGTCCCAACGAAATGATTTGTTTAACAATATTGTCAGGTCAAGTCATGACGTTGACCTGACTTAAGCTCATATATGAGATAGGATAAATGACAATCTTTCGCCCTGCAGTGATAGGCTTAACACGCGCATTGACGGGATCTGAGCCACCTTCGCATTGACGGGGGGTGGGTACCCGCCCCCCTAAGATCACGAGAAACACGGTAGGTAGCGAAAAACGGTAAACGGCGTTGGGCTGGCCATCCACTTCTCCATCGAAAACATAAAACCATTTTTTTGTCAGGTCACATTTAAGGTCACGAGAGGTCAAAACATGCCCGTCATAGGGATAACATGTAAAATTTAGTTTTTCGGGCATTACATCTGAACAAGTAAGGATAGAGCAAAACGACTTGAACTGTATGAATCTTCTTAGTAAGCCGAATCGAATGATATATAACTTGACCTTGCTAGGTCAAATCAAGGATTTGACCTGACCTGAAGGTCAGGTCAGGGTCAAATTATATAAAATGCATATCATTAGAACTGCAAAGCACAGGCGAGTCTAATGCAGCTAAAATAAATGCTCTATCACCATCCGTTACTGAGTTATTCCGTAAAAACCATTGTTTCCATGTATTTCCAATGGAGAGGTCATGCCTCGTACCTGACCTTAGGTCATCGATATAAAAATACCGGAACATATGTTAGAGAACTCGGTGGGGCCATTATGTGATATGAATTTCAATCGGATAAGTTCACCCTGCTCCGACTTATGCTATCTTAAACTTTTTTGAGGTCGGGTCATTTGACCTGTACTGGTGACCTGACCTGAGATGACCTAACTTTAAAATTTTCACAGAAGTTGTAAAAATGATGAGCGAAAAGGTATACCAAGTACGGCGGCGCTACGCGCCGCCATTTTTCTACTGTCTCCGAAAAACGCGAGGGGGGGTCGGGTACCCGCCCCCGTCAATGCGCGTGTTAACACGCATGCATGAAATAGATTATCTATTACTATTACCTTGGAGGTTATAGGATTAAAGCAAGCTCTCCCATGCATTTTGATGCAGAGGTCACATTTCGTGCTTGACTTCGGCTCAAACACATGACAAATCCTGTTAACACAACTTTTATTCATCTTGGGACATGAATATCCAACCAATGGAATAACACGCACCCTGCTGGGGTGAGCCTCGGAGCCTCCCCCCCACCACCTATTATTCCGAGGTGGCCTGAGAACCGCTTGTGGCAAAAAAACAATACCAGATCAGATTGAACAGAATTTAACAGCGCGTCGATTGGTGAAAAATTTCTAAAGTCTTTCGAACTTTTTGCCTACAGGCTTTCAAAGCTAGTCCTACATTTTGTGATCACCACAATCCTTTGGTGAAACCAGTTTGCTTGCTTTCGAGACCGAGTAGTGGTGTCATAATACCATGTAAACAGGATGATATTTCAGGGTAACCCCACATGAATGTCAAGGTCAAGCTAAAGAAGGTCACAAATCAAGGCCATTGACCCCAGTGGTTCCGTTTTAATGACGCTACCCAGTCTGATATATATATATATATATATATACATATATTACGCTATGACGTCATAATTAAGATAACTCAATGTAAAGTTAACACGCGCATTGACGGGGGGGCGGGTACCCGCCCCCCTCGGGTTTTTCGGAGATAGTAGAAAAACGGCGGCGCGTAGCGCCGCCGTACTTGGTATACCTTTTCCTTCATCATTTTTACAACTTCTGTGAAAATTTTAAGGTTAGGTCATCTCAGGTCAGGTCACCAGTACAGGTCAAGTGACCCGACCTCAAAAAAAGTTTAAGATAGCATAAGTCGGAGCAAGGTGAACTTATCCGATTGAAACTCATATCACATAATGGCCCCACCGAGTTCTCTAAAATATGTTCCGGTATTTTTATATCGATGACCTAAGGTCAGGTACGACGCATGACCTCTCCATTGGAAATACATGGGAAAAATGGTTTTTACGGAATAACTCAGTAACGGATGGTGATAGAGCATTTATTTTAGCTGCATTAGACTCGCCTGGGCTTTGCGGTTCTAATGATATGCATTTTATATAATTTGACCCTGACCTGACCTCAGGTCAGGTCAAATCCTTGATTTGACCTAGCAAGGTCAAATTATATATCATTCGATTCGGCTTGCTAAGAGGATTCATATAGTTCAAGTCGTTTTGCTCTATCTTTACTTGTTCAGATGTAATGCCCGAAAAAACTGAATTTTACATGTCATCCCTATGACGGGCATGTTTTGACCTCTCGTGACCTTAAATGTGACCTGACAAAAAAATGGTTCAAATATTTTCGATGGAGAAGTGGATGGGCAGCCCAACGCCGTTTACCGTTTTTCGCTACCTACCGTGGTTCTCGAGATCTTAGGGGGCGGGTACCCGCCCCCCGTCAATGCGAAGGTGGCTCAGACCCCCGTCAATGCGCGTGTTAAATCTTCATTTCCCGCTCAATGGCTACTAGTGAGTTAGCTATAGTGTAAGTTATAGGTTGCATACCATATTGTGACGTCATAGGCAGAGGGGATGATAATATGTCAAAGTCAGAATTTCGAACAAAGCATTTGGGAAAGCATTCAGTGGACAATTTTAGGCCACTTGACACTTATGACCGATTTATTCCTTCCAAAAAAACCACCAAGCATGAATTACAAAAACACTGTTTTCGCGGTATAATCCTTCACCGCCTGGTGAGACCGACTGGGGTTTCCCTCTGTTTGTCTCAAATACGTTTAAACGTATTTAAATAAGAGGTGCGTTGCCTTCCACACTCTTAGAAAAATCAATTCCACGGCTTCTGGCAAAAATTTGATATCAGGTCAGGTCAGGTCAATAAGTTATGACGTCATTTAAAAACCAATGTAAGGGAATTTTCTTCTGCTACGAGAGGGGGACGAAACCAGGGTGTATATCGGTTTTAGAAGAGCTATGACAGTTTTCTAGCCATCATTAGGAAGTTCTTTTAAATATAAATCGGCATGCTGCCAATTTGTTAGGTCAGGGCAACAGCAAGATCACCAGAGGTTATCAAATGCCACAGTTTTCGAGTTTTTATTCTTCACCTTTTGAGTATGGCAGGATAGAGCCAGGGGATGAGGTGGCTTAGTGGATAGCACCCTTGGCTTCTAAGCCACCGGTCCCGGGTTCAAGTCCCGGCGGAGCCTCTGAATAAGTCGATCTGATCCCCAAAATCCCTTCCAACAGGGTGAGAGTTGGCGACGCCGTATGACCCTGGCAGTTGGTGCGTCGTTAAACCCCAACAATTATTATCAGGATAGAGCCATACATTTTTTTAAATTTTATTACGATTATAGTCATTATTTGAATGATTTGGAAGAAAACATTTAAAGGTCTTTGTTTGACCTTAACCCTAGTTTATCGTCAGGTCAGGATTACCATGTGACCATACAAGGTCATGCCGCGTATCGTTTGAATCCTTGGACCAAGACAAACCTATTGAAGCTGGCGACGGAGCGAAAGGTCTATACCCGGACAACCTGGCAATAGAACGACAGTGCGGGAGGGTGGATGTCATGCTCAGGAAGCTGCAGGGGAAGCAGTTTGCCGCTCGATGATTCTTGGAAGAGCAGGGGAGCTGCGGGATGGCAAAGTCTCCGAGCTTAGGTATTTTAAGGACTAGGCGCAATCAAAGAAGCAAGTGAAGCTGGAATGGCAGGAGCAGACCAAACAGAAGCCCGCCATGGGTGCCGAAGGCGGCAGCTGGTCGCCCAGACAAAGGAGACGAAGTGACCTGACATGCTGAACATACTGAAGGCGGGTGGTGGACCCTTCACGGATGCAGGTCAGGTGAAGGAGTATGTAGACAGGCCGGACCTGAAGGAGAAGGAGAAGCAAAAAAGGATGAAGGGGAAGCTACAGTTTGCGAGGAAGAGCTACACCACCCTGCCCAACGTCGATCCACTTTTCAGGATCCAGGTCACTCTTCCCAACAATAGGAGGAGAGAAAAGACTTCCAGGGAGTTCGCCGAGTCACTGATGGCCTTCCTGGGCAAGAAGGTGGAGCCTACGACTGGCGACTACAGCCTGTTGAGGTCCTCTCTCCGGAGGTTCATGCCAGAGAGCGCCTACAAGAACAGCTGAGTTGACGTTGTAATATAACATAACGTGCTGAGTTAAAGTGTGTGGCAGTCATTCTGGCGAAGACAGATTCTTTCGGCAAAATGAATAGATTAAAAAAGGTTAAGCACCTAAAAAACCTGAATATGGTTCCATGTGAAAGGAGAAAGCTACTACCTTCGCAAGTAATGTCCTCCCTCTTCTTGGAGTCGAGTTTGAATGAACTCCACATAACCATAACATAACGTTATAGTGGGCTAGAATGGGTCAAATTTAACAGTAACACATTTAGACCATCTTTTTGACTTGGGGACAATTAAATCAAGGACAAAACCCACAGCATCAATAGGTTCGCCTTGGTCCGAGGATTCGAGCGATACGCGGCCTGAACTTGTAAGGCCGCAACGTAATATTGACCTGACACTGGCCTAAGGTCATGGTCAAATAATGACCTTTTAATGTTTACCAAATAGTTCAAATCATGACCATGATCCTAACTGTGATACAATTTGTATGGTTTTCTCCTGTCATGCTCATGAGGTGAAGAATAGGAACTCGGAAAACTGTGACCTTTGATGACCTCTAGTGAACTTGATGTTGATTTAGCTAAAAAATGACAGCATGCCGTCTTATATTTCAAATAACTTTCCAATGATGATTAGAAAATTGGCATAGCTCTTCTAGAACCGATATACACCCTGGTTTCGTCACCCTCCTTGTAGCAGAACAAAATTCCCTTACATGGGTTTTTAAATGACGTCATAACTCAATGACCTGTCCTGACCTGATGTCAAATATCAGCCAGAAGCCATGAAATTGATCCTTCTGAAAGCGTGGAAAGCAACGCGCCTCTTATTTAGATACGCTTGAATTTGTTTGCGAAAAACAGAAGGGAAACCCATTTGGACTCACCAAGCGATGAAGGATCATGCTGCAAAAACAGCGTTTTTGTTATTTTTACTGGGTAGGGAGTTTTTGGAAGGAATCAATCGGTCCAAGGTGTCAAGTGGCCTAAAATTGTGCACTGATTGCTTTACCAAGTGCTTTGCTCGAAATTCCGGCTTAAGCATATTATCATCCCCCTCTATCATAGGTCAATTATCTTGAAAGACCTTGAGCCCACAATTTTATGAAAAATTATTTGCAATCATCCCTCTATAAGCCTCTATAAGCCTTTAGCATATTCCCGACTTTTTCACGCAGAATTAGGTATTCCCTATAGGTCTCAAGCACGGCCAAGATTCAACATTTATTCTATGTTTTTACCTTGAATATGTCCACCTAGGTCAATGCAGATTCGCTAAGATAAGAATCAAAATATTCCCTATCTAGCCCCTAACTGATGTGTTTCTAGGCTTCCTAGTTCTTAACTCAGGGAGAGACTACCAGGCCCCCTTTCAGTGCGCGCTCGTGTCAGACGGCTCCGCAGTGCGGGTGTTAAACTTACTTCTTATGAAAGCACATGAAACACTTTCAGGAGGTGAGACGGTGAGACCGCTTAACCTTTTCTGATGACCTGCCCTGAGATAAGTCTCGAACAAACAAAAAATTCCAAATGGCTACGCAATCCATCAAGAATTAGGAGCGCAGCCGATTTTTCAGGGGTGGAGGGGAGCGTTGGAAAAATCCGTCTGGATGCTATCACAATTTAGTCGCTTACTATATATATGTTTCTCCTTATAGGAATTATCAGAATGCAAATGTGCACATTTACCTAGCACAATGATGTCCCCAGCCCAGAACTATTCGTCAGTTAAATACCTACACCACTACCTCCCTACTGGCATATCATTCGGCCGCCACGGTGGTAGTGCTGGAATGCAGTATTTGACTGGTGACTCGGCGGTGAAAGTTGTCGGGATAAAACGGTGGGAATAAGTTGTAACTTATTGCCTCTGGTAGCTCAGTTGGAAGAGCGGTGGACTGTAGAGTGTTCAACAGGCATCCATAGGGCGCTGGTTCAAATCCGGCCCGGAGAATTTCTTACATTACCAAACCGTTTCATAACCACTGGGGACTAATCCATTCTGAAAAGTCGCCATAAACCCATGCAGCTGTTTTTTAGCCCCTGAATATGGTCTGGAATGCCTACCGAGCAGATCAGTCTAATTAAACTAAGTTTAGGCATCGTCTGATAAGTGGCATGATATATTTTGTGCAAATTATACTAATAATATAGATTCAAATGATGTAAAAGCCCAATGCATCTTTCACTGTATTTGCAATTCTTAAAATGGTTTTGATAGTACAACAGTCGGACCGGCTTCTGACAGCTGGGCTAGACGTCTTTTCTTCTTTTTCAGTTTGTTGGAAACCTGTTTTAGGAGGTGCTTTTTGTAGTTATGTAATTATTGGTAATTTGGTCATTGGTCACTTTGTTATACCTGTCATATTGTTTCTGTCAAATAAATGTTTTAAATATTTATCATGACGACTAAGTAACACCGACTGCGAAGCCCCTAGGTGACTGTAACAGACCTTTGTGTCACACCAACATCATCACCCTGAGCCTGTAGAGTGCATTGAACGTCAGATAGGTAGCACCAATTTTCGGCGGTTTCAAGGTACTTCAATAGCCCGGAGGCACAAGACAATATCCCTGCACAGCGGGGGACACTGCAGCGACAGTTAAGTACGTATCAACGTATCATTTATCTCATTATAAGCAGACTGCAATGACTCTACTGCGTCACCAGACAAGATACACTCATTACCGGGAGGCTGCATTGACGGCTTAGTACGTAACACTTATCTGTTTTGATAAGGAGACTGCAATAACTCCACTGTTTCACAAGACAATATCCACCAATTAATATGGGCACTGAATTTCTGGCTAAGTACGTAGTACATGTTTGTTGTATTGGGAGACTGCAATAGAATCGCATTTTCCTATGCATCAGTAGCAGACTGAGCATTATGTCTCCTGTAAGGCCACATACATGGACAATTTCAAGAGATGGATAATCATGTCCGTCTGATGGACATGAGACGGACATGTTTCCCATTTTCAATTTCCGTCAATGCATAGACATTTTCACTGATGGGAGGGATTACCCTACACCTTCCCCCGATTGAGGTACATACATACTGTGCCATGATATCTTTACCTGCCTCATTTGAGGCAGGTAAAGATACGTTTGAGGTCTACCAACGTTTGAGGTCTACCATAGCTATATTTCTAATCTGATTGATTTGATCTTCCTACACTTCCTGCCCCTCCAGGGTTTACACGGTCTATATCCGGGATATTTCGTTTTCGTGGCCTGAGGCCAGGTCACGAGGTGAATTCTCCCATTGAAAAAAAGAAACATAAGAAAAAGCTGTCTTGTTATCTAAAAGTCACACAAAATGATCTAAATGCTCAGATTTCTCAGAATAGCGACACTCTTTCACGGATCCCAGGGGTGATATTTCCCTTTGACCTATCTGAGGTCATCACAGGTAACCAGTGGTCAAAAAAAGTATTTTGAAAATAACTTTTGTCATAATGAAACTAGAGGGTTGAAATACTCGTCATTATGCATGTCTTGTCACTGGCTTTCATTTGATATACAACAATGTTTCTCTTTGACCTTTTGTAACCTCGAATAATATTAGGTCACTAGGTGACCTCTGGAGTTATAAGCACTGGTGGAAGGTCATTATGTTCCAATAACCGAAAAAGGTCTAGCATTTTGCTATAAAATGTATTCTACCAGATTGAAATAGCTCTAACGGCATCAGAACTATACCCAGTTTTTTTAGGCGTTGCATATTTTAGTAAAAATAGCCTACCGTGACCTAACTTGACTTCTGGATGTTAAAACATTGAACTGAGCGCTTAAAAATACGAAGTAATTTATCACTGACTTTACACGAGCTTTCTAATGCACTGCACAGATTTGCACTAACACCCATTCTTTCGGTGTTAGAGGGGGCCATCGATGGTCCCCGGTAGGGCGAAGGTGGCGCCGGACCCCCAATGGGGCGCAGCTTAAACTTACTGAATTTTTTTCCTTATCTGAGTTCCCATAACCCTGCAAACAGCACTTAGGCCTAAAAAGACACCAAATCAGAAGCCATCGAGGTTAATAGTTGGTAGCCTGTAAATGTTGACAAATTTAAACATTTTTGGTCCAATAAATGTAACAGAATACAAATATGTAAGGAGAATGTACGGTAAAATAATGTTTCCATCTGCACGATGTTTCCCACCGTCGTATGTCCCATGGAGCAAACTGTACACTTAGCTAACAATTGGGAAGTTCAAGAAACTAGTATATATATATATATATATATATATATATATATATATATATATATATATATATAATTTGTAGTAGAAGTATGAACTTAACAATTAATAGACACATATGTTAACATGCAGACCGGTTTTTATATATTACAATATTAAAAAAATAGATTGCAATAATAAAAACATTCATTACACTGATGATAATATTGTAATATATCGAAACCGGTCTGCATGTTGACATATGTGTCATTATTATTTGTTAAGTATATATATATATATATATATATATATATATATATATATATATATATATATATATATATATATATATATATATACCTAGAGAGAAATTGGCTCTATTAACAGCCCTCTAAGCAGGGACGCCGCCACGGAATTTTCGCAGGGGGACAGACCCGGGTTGGTGCTGACCGGGGGAGGCGAATTTTAAGCATATTCTGTAACTGACAGCGTTAATGACCATTGACCCAAAAATTTGGGGGGGACGTCCCCACCTGGTTGGTCAACAGGGGGAACGCGTCCCCCCGTCCCCCCCGCTTTCGGCGCCCATGCCTCTAAGTATAATGACTGCTGTTAAGCGAGACACCAAATGCTAAGGCTACACGACGTTGCCATCCCTCAACAGGTCGGCAGGGATAGGAGGGATCAGGTCGTGACCTATTTAAGGGACCCACCGGGAGCTAAGCCCGGGATATTTTTCTAAGAAAGGGGGCTCCCAGCACCAGCCAGCCCTCCCGCTTCGTACAGAGGACGCTAGGATAGCGGTTGTATCTCCCTTCAGGTCCAGCACGGTCTTCAGGACCGCTGCGAGCTCGGCGTGAGTAGTGTTACATAACTGTCTTGCTGGACGGGACCTCGTGTTTCCAACTGGAGGTTGAAATGGTGAGGTTGCTCTGTCCTCCATCGTGCACTCCTCCTACCGCATAGCCGTCACTTCGTATCCAGGCGGTCTGATCTGGAGGATTGGACAGGAGCTCTTACGCTGCGGCACGCTGTTCGTTTATATTTTGATTTCACGCCTTGGTTTTTAATATTTTGAAAAGCTGGTGAATCAACAGTGAAAGTGATCTGATAAAAAGTACTTCTTTCTTTGGGTGAACAACCGTCAACCAATTGTATTTGGTAGTTCAATTTTTAGAGCACTGGACTGTTCAGGGTCATAGGACACCGGCTAAAATCTCGCGTAGAATATTCATTTTCTAGACATAATAATATCATTGCGTTGTCATTGGAGAGCCAGGCCTCTCCTCCTCTAGAGGCTTACGATTCGATTCAGACCTCTCATCGTGGGCGGGTGACCTATCAAGGACTATAATCGTTTACTCCAAAATTTCAGAATATATTTCCCAAACGGTTTTGCAAATTCTTTGGATCATAGTTTATGAGTTGCTACCTTTTTTGGCTTTCTAACCTCCAAGAAAGTAAAACAAAAATATTTACCAAACATCAACCCCAAGATGCGGGGTAGCCACCATATCCTGACCGCACTCTCCTGCCCGAGTTTTCGACAACGGCGCACCGGATTTCTTTTGTGAAGACAACAAGAAGTGGAGACGACAAGAAATCCTCCGGGCCGGATTTGAACTAGCGACCTATGGATGCCTGTTGAACTCGCTACAGTCCACCGCTCTACCAACTGAGCTACCAGAGGCTACTCGTGACCGCTCTTTATCCGGATCACTTTCACAGCGAGGTCAGCTAGGAACCCGTGCGCTGGAGCACCACTGCCGCCTTGGCTGCATAAGCCATTGGCCCAGTTTCCATAGAAAAAGCTCAAACCGGATCGGATGTTGGATCTGGATACATCGAGTGCTGTTTCCATGGCACTCTAGTACGAATCTGGAAAGAGGTGAGGATATTGATTCAACTCACGCCATGGAAACAACATGTGATGTATCCAGATTCACTCTCCGATCCGGATTGAACTTTTGCAATGGAAACTGGGCCAGTATTCTGTAAGCGTTAGGTGACCAATCCGGACGCAAAAAACGCTGGCGTGGCATGGTATGGTTATGTTCCCTTACGCGGTCTGTAATGTGTGTTGTGAACAATTAAATATCCGAGACACTTTCAGTTTATTCCATTTGGTATAGCTATTATACATGGTGAAGTTATGAATTATGGAATGTTTACCGCACTTTAATTCTGCGTAGTAAATATTTTCTGCTTACTGTGTTGTAAACCTGATTCAATCCCTCCTAATAATAACCTGATTTAAGGGGTAAGGAGGAAAAGTACCTTCCCCCAATTAAGCACAGGGAGATCTCAAACTCCGCCGTTGCATTCCTGTGAAGCGTCCCTGATGCTGGCATTATGATGGAAATCAGCCTTTTCTGAATTTCATTGTTAAGTTTGAAGCAAAACACCCCGTGTGAACTTCTTTTGAAGAGTTCTAACGTCATGATTATCAAGAATTTAGTGATATAAAGAAGCTAGAGCACATATATAAAGTCATTCAAATGCAGTGGTGTTTCGTCCAGCTTTTAAAGTGCGCGGAACCAAGAGTAGTAAGACAGTTCTGTTATTTTGACGCATATCTAAATTTAACGCGCTGATGCCACTGGGCCAAAATAATATGAAACATTTCAAAGTCTGCCCGACTTATCAAATATGCTGATTATCAACCAGAATTAAAGACTGCGATAAGTCAGTGAATCGGCAGTGAGCGTGATTTAAAGGAAACGTTGGGTTCTATGAGGGAATAAGCGTCAACTAAGTGCCTCTATTAAAGACTGTTTTTCTCCAAATCAAAGGTTCAGAAAGCACTGGACAAGTGAAGAGGGGTGTCAAACAGCCCCACTAGGCCAAGGGATATGACTGTCCTGTGACAGATAGCATGACAAATGCAAAATTTTGCATGAATTTGCCTAAATATGTATCAAGGATTACCATAAAAAGTTAACACCATTGTTTCGAGGTGTTTTGGGGAACTTCAAATCTTACGTCCCGTGGGACTAGAATATGCTCTACATCTCAGAGTGTGTCTAGGATGCTGCTGTCTTTTGCCCTCCTCAGGGCTTTGCACTTGGTGTTACTCAATCGTCCTGCGGCTTGTGTGCATTTTTTGTGTCACCTCCGAGCTATTGCAGGATCCTCACGGAAAGATGCTAGTCTTACTTAGCATTCACTACAGTCTGCTGTGCTGCTTTCTTGGTTCGCACCAGGGCTGTTGTAGTTTCCGCAAGGGAAACAGTTTCCATGGATACATGAGCAGCTTCAGTACGCTCTATTTACGTACCGGCCGCGTAAACGGCCTCGCTGACCGGGAGTCTTGAAGCAGACTCCCGGTTCCATCAATCGATAAGTCCGTTCCTGGTGGGTAAGCAGAGCGTTCTGAAGCTGCTCACGTATCTGGTGTAAGTTTCGCGACTGCATGTGGCCCTTAAAATGAGTCATTACATTTATCCTCATAACGGATTTCGGCCGGCTAGGGTAGATAAGGGGTTCATTGTGGCGAAAGCAGTAGTTCAATGCCACCACAACCCCGTGGTCCCGCAGCAAGAGACTAAACCGGACCTTGGCCGTAAGTACAGCCGACAACCTGCTTATTCGAGATAAACATTTGAGCTGTGGAGCTCCTGAGTTCCGGTGAACAAATGCTAATATACGTTTACACATGCCTAAACAAATTATTGCAATCTAGTCTCTAATCAAAGAAGCTATTCGCATAAAACAAAAAAGACCTTCACATTACCCTATCACAATGGTCTCTCTGGCCCGAATGTATTCCTCCACCAACTATTGCACACAGCTGCCTCCCTACTGGCATTCCATGCGACTGCAGCGGCTGCAGTGCTTAAACGCACTTATTCAATGGCGACTCAGCAGTGAAACTGGTCCTGATAAAACAGTGGGAATGAGTTGCAAGCTGTTAACTCTGGTAGCTAAGTTGGTAGAGCGGTGGACTGTAGAGTGTTAAACAGGCATCCATAGGTCGCTGGTCCAGCCAGGAGGATTACTTGCATCAAGGAAATTATTTATGTAGCAACTGGCAGCTGATCTGTTTATAAATACAACCATATACATATCTAGCGAGGAATTGGCTCGTGTAACAGCCCTCTAAATATAATGCCTGGTGTTAAACGAGACACCAAATGCTAAGGCCACACGACGTTGCCTTCCCTCGACCGGTTGGCAGGCATAGGAGGGATCAGGCCGCGACCTATTTAAGGGACCCACCGGCAGCTAAGCCCGGGATATTTTTCTAAGAAAGGGGGCTCCCAGCACCAGCCAGCCCTCCCGCTCCGTACAGAGGACGCTAGGATAGCGGTTGTATCTCCCTTCAGGTCCAGCACGGTCTTCAGGACCGCTGCGAGCTCGGCGTGAGTAGTGTTACATAACTGTCTTGCTGGACGGGACCTCGTGTTTCCAACTGGAGGTTGAAATGGTGAGGTTGCTCTGTCCTCCATCGTGCACTCCTCCTACCGCATAGCCGTCACTTCGTATCCAGGCGGTCTGATCTGGAGGATTGGACAGGAGCTCTTACGCTGCGGCACGCTGTTGGTTTATATTTTGATTTCACGCCTTGGTTTTTAATATTTTGAAAAGCTGGTGAATCAACAGTGAAAGTGATCTGATAAAAAGTACTCCTTTCTTTGGGTGAACAACCGTCAACCAATTGTATTTGGTAGTTCAATTTTTAGAGCACTGGACTGTTCAGGGTCATAGGGCACCGGCTAAAATCTCGCGTAGAATATTCATTTTCTAGACATAATAATATCATTGCGTTGTCATTGGAGAGCCAGGCCTCTCCTTCTCTAGAGGCTTACGATTCGATTCAGACTTCTCATCGTGGGCGGGTGACCTATCAAGGACTATAATCGTTTACTCCAAAGTTTCAGAATATATTTCCCAAACGGTTTTGCAAACTCTTTGGATCATAGTTTATGAGTTGCTACCTTTTTTGGCTTTCCAACCTCCAAGAAAGTAAAACAAAAATATTTAACAAACATCAACCCCAAGATGCGGGGTAGCCACCATATCCTGACCGCACTCTCCTGCCCGAGTTTTCGACAACGGCGCACCGGATTTCTTTTGTGAAGACAACAAGAAGTGGAGACGACAAGAAATCCTCCGGGCCGGATTTGAACCAGCGACCTATGGATGCCTGTTGAACTCGCTACAGTCCACCGCTCTACCAACTGAGCTACCAGAGGCTACTCGTGACCGCTCTTTATCCGGATCACTTTCACAGCGAGGTCAGCTAGGAACCCGTGCGCTGGAGCACCACTGCCGCCTTGGCTGCATAAGCCATTGGCCCAGTTTCCATAGAAAAAGCTCAAACCGGATCGGATGTTGGATCTGGATACATCGAGTGCTGTTTCCATGGCACTCTAGTACGAATCTGGAAAGAGGTGAGGATATTGATTCAACTCACGCCATGGAAACAACATGTGATGTATCCAGATTCACTCTCCGATCCGGATTGAACTTTTTGCAATGGAAACTGGGCCAGTATTCTGTAAGCGTTAGGTGACCAATCCGGACGCAAAAAACGCTGGCGTGGCATGGTATGGTTATGTTCCCTTACGCGGTCTGTAATGTGTGTTGTGAACAATTAAATATTCGAGACACTTTCAGTTTATTCCATTTGGTATAGCTATTATACATGGTGAAGTTATGAATTATGGAATGTTTACCGCACTTTAATTCTGCGTAGTAAATATTTTTGCTTACTGTGTTGTAAACCTGATTCAATCCCTCCTAATAATAACCTGATTTAAGGGGTAAGGAGGAAAAGTACCTTCCCCCAATCAAGCACAGGGAGATCTCAAACTCCGCCGTTGCATTCCTGTGAAGCGTCCCTGATGCTGGCATTATGATGGAAATCAGCCTTTTCTGAATTTCATTGTTAAGTTTGAAGCAAAACACCTCGTGTGAACTTCTTTTGAAGAGTTCTAACGTCATGATTATCAAGAATTTAGTGATATAAATAAGCTAGAGCACATATATAAAGTCATTCAAATGCAGTGGTGTTTCGTCCAGCTTTTAAAGTGCGCAGAACCAAGAGTAGTAAGACAGTTCTGTTATTTTGACGCATATCTAAATTTAACGCGCTGATGCCACTGGGCCAAAATAATATGAAACATTTCAAAGTCTGCCCGACTTATCAAATATGCTGATTATCAACCAGAATTAAAGACTGCGAGAAGTCAGTGAATCGGCAGTGAGCGTGATTTAAAGGAAACGTTGGGTTCTATGAGGGAATAAGCGTCAACTAAGTGCCTCTATTAAAGACTGTTTTTCTCCAAATCAAAGGTTCAGAAAGCACTGGACAAGTGAAGAGGGGTGGTGAACAGCCCCACTAGGCCAAGGGATATGACTGTCCTGTGACAGATAGCATGACAAATGCAAAATTTTGCATGAGTTTGCCTAAATATGTATCAAGGATTACCATAAAAAGTTAACACCATTGTTTCGAGGTGTTTTGGGGAACTTCAAATCTTACGTCCCGTGGGACTAGAATATGCTCTACATCTCAGAGTGTGTCTAGGATGCTGCTGTCTTTTGCCCTCCTCAGGGCTTTGCACTCGGTGTTACTCAATTGTCCTGCGGCTTGTGTGCATTTTTTGTGTCACCTCCGAGCTATTGCAGGATCCTCACGGAAAGATGCTAGTCTTACTTAGCATTCACTACAGTCTGCTGTGCTGCTTTCTTGTGTCGCACCAGGGCTGTTGTAGTTTCTGCAAGGGAAACAGTTTCCATGGATACATGAGCAGCTTCAGTACGCTCTATTTACGTACCGGCCGCGTAAACGGCCTCGCTGACCGGGAGTCTTGAAACAGACTCCCGGTTCCATCAATCGATAAGTCCGTTCCTGGTGGGTAAGCAGAGCGTTCTGAAGCTGCTCACATATCTGGTGTATGTTTCGCGACTGCATGTGGCCCTTAAAATGAGTCATTACATTTATCCTCATAACGGATTTCGGCCGGCTAGGGTAGATAAGGGGTTCATTGTGGCGAAAGCAGTAGTTCAATGCCACCACAAACCCGTGGTCCCGCAGCAAGAGACTAAACCGGACCTTGGCCGTAAGTACAGCCGACAACCTGCTTATTGGAGATAAACATTTGAGCTGTGGAGCTCCTGAGTTCCGGTGAACAAGTGCTTATATACGTTTACACAGGCCTAAATAAATTATTGCAATCTAGTCTCTAATCAAAGAAGCTATTCGCATAAAACAAAAAAGACCTTCACATTACCCTATCACAATGGTCTCTCTGGCCCGAATGTATTACTCCGCCAACTATCGCACACAGCTGCCTCCCTACTGGCATTTCATGCGCGGCTGCAGCACTTAAGTGCACTAATTCAACTGCGACTCAGCAGTTTAAGTGGTCCGGATAAAACGGCGGGAATTGGCTGTAAGATGTTGCCTCTGGTAGCTCAGTTGGTAGAGCGGTGGACTGTAGAGTGGTCAACAGGCATCCATAGGTCGCTGGTTCAAATCCGGCCCGGAGGACTTCTTACCCTTGGAGAAAATTATTTGCCCTCCCGTTGAAGAATGATATTAGACGTCAGTCATCTACCAAAAGTGCAAGAGAACGACAACCCAGTGCAATTTTTCAGTGCCTCAGAGTGCCTGAAACAAAAGAGAAAAACCACGAGCATTCTTAGCATAAACGGTCATGGTATGCTGGGCAGGTTTATCGACGCACCAGCTGCCAAGGTCATACGGGGCGTGTTACGGTGCTGAGGCGTGAAGTGACCATTGCGTTCCATACGCCCATAAATAAAACTCATAGCAATGGAGATGTGGTTTAATGATTCCACTACAATTGTGAATATTTTGCTGTCAGTCTTTTATTCAAAATTGCGCCATCTTAGGCTAGTTAAGCTTATCATGTGAACTTAAGTACCAATTGAGCGCACCAGCAACAGCCACGCAGCAAAAGGATCCAGGCCCGTACTGTATTGTATAGCATTCCACGTCATGGGATGATTCCATCATTTGAGGGTTATTCTTCATCTCGATTCAGATCTTAAAAACAGTTAATATTTAAAACAGCAAGACATTTAGAACCGTGATTTATTGACAAATTATCATTCTTCGTTAGTGGAACGGAACGAATATTGTTGATGGGGCTCAAACAGTATGATATGGTATGTTGTTGAAACATAGATGAGATCTGGAGCGAGCCGCGTACAGGGGCGGATGCAGACCCGAGTTTTGGGGGCCAAACTCATGTCTGACTCTCCTCCTGGGGAGACGTGCAATTTGGGTGCTTGACAGACCTGGTATAAGCTACCTCTCCAAGTACATTGGGGGAGGAGGGAGCAAACATTTTTTTCTCGTCAGGCCTAGTGTAAACACCTTTTTTCACACTTTTATCCAGCCTTTGGGGGAGAAAAATATAATTTGGCCCCCATCCAGCGCTTTCGGGGTGGACATTGCCTGAATGCCCCCCCCACTTCCACCAATGGCCGCGTAAGATTCGCATTACTTTTTAGATGGCCGGATGGAGTGAGTAAGCGAAGCGGGGTTTCTACCTCTGGTAGCTCAGTTGGTAGAGCGGTGGACTGTAGGGGAGAGTGCAGAAATCCATAGGTCGTTGGTTCAAATCCAGCCAGGAGGATTTGTGTCTGATACAAGCCTAAGAGCGGGTCTTTAACACACCATTTAGAAACAAACATGATGACATTCTACTGTGCCACTATTTTTAATGCACCTTGGCAGCAGCCATGGAGTTTTCGGTGTCTTTAGGGAAACATTTCACACCTTGGACTATATTACAAGTAGAACAAAAACCACAGGATGCGATTATTCCTGAGGCGTTCACTTGCACACTTGCTGTCGGCCCTCCACTGGGCTCAGCCAACAATTGTGGTGTACCATGACCGAACGGAAGAGAAAATTGCCTCAACTTCCCATCAGCTGGGATGAAAACCCGCATTGACTACCAGGTTAGCAACTTCCTCTAAAATAGTGTTTCAAAGGGGGAAAGAAATTACCGTAAAGCGGAGTTTTCATTGCTGCAGCATCTCGGTATGACCATGTTGTTAATGCCCTACAAAGTAGACGTTACCGCTGTAATTTTGGATGTAAGACACGGGCCAGGAGGAGTCACAATTCTGTTCTCACAAAGACTAATTAATACCAATGCAACCGCCAATAAGAGTGCTTCCGGGCAGTACAGAGCGACTGTCGTCTCTCCGGTGAAAGTGGTCCCGACCAAGCGCTGGTTTGAACAAGTACACGAATCAGTAGTTACTGCCTCTGGTAGCTCAGTTGGTAGAGCGGTGGACTGTAGAGGAAAGTGCGGGCATCCATAGGTCGCTGGTTCAAATCCGGCCCGGAGGATTTCTAGTTTTGAAAAATGAAGAATTTTGTAGTGTCGACCCCAAGCTTGTTTCTTTTCCCCATGTTAACCCTCGCCCCACCGTGGGGCCATCGATGGCCCCCCTAAGGTTTTTCTGGGATAGCAGAAAAACGACGAGGCGCAGCACCGCGGTTGAGGGCTCTACCTCTCACTGCATCATTTTTCCATCATCCCTGAAATTTTTTATCCCGGGTCACCCAAGGTCAGGTCACCAGACGAGGTCAACCAAGGTCACCTCACTTCAACTCTAGAGCTCTGTAAGAGCTACATTTCAAAGTCGATCGATTTGAAACTTCCTACACTTCATGACCCCTCCAGGGTCTACAAGGTGTATATCCGGGATTTTTCGATTTCGTGCCCTGAGGTCAGGTCACGAGGCGACCTCTCCCAATGGAAAAGCATGGGGAAAACCTGTTTCATGATATAAAAGCCACAAAAATGATTGAAAATACTCAAACTGCTCCGAACAGCGTTTTTGGACACCCTTTCACGGATCCCAGGGGTCATATTTACCCTTTGACTTTTCCAAGGTCATCCAAGGTCACCAGAGGTCAAAAACAGTATTTTGACAATAACTTTTGACCTAATTAAGCTAGAGCAAAAAAACAAACACCATCGTGTTTGCCTTGTCACTGGCTTTCATATGATATACAACAAGGTCACTTTTTGACCTTTCAAGACCTCAGGTCATATTAGGTCACGAGGTGACCTCTGGAGGTCAAACCACTGGCGGGAGGTCCTTACGTTCCACATAGCGGAAAAAGTACTGGCAATTTCCTATCAAATGTACTTCACCAGGCCTCAATAGCTCTAATGACATAAGAGTTATGACCAGTTTGCTTAATCATTGCATATTTGAGTGAAAATAGCCGATCTTGACCTAATTTGACCTCTGGAGGTCAAACCATTGACCTGAGCACTAAAACATGCGAAGTAATTTCGTACTGAATTCACGCGAGCTTTCTATTGGACTTTGCAGATTTGCGCTAACGCCCATATTTTCGGAGTTAGAAGGGGGGCCATCGATGTCCTCCGGTGGGGCGAAGGTGGCGCCGGACCCCCCGGTGGGGTGCGGGTTTAAGGTGGAGGCCTAAGTTACAGAGGAGACCTTCAATCTTAGAGAGGGTTCCATTGCTGTTTATGTTCACTTCTGGCATCAGGGCACCCAGTGACCGGAATAGGAGGTCTGAATGTGCTCTATTCATATATTTTTTTATAAAAAGTCGCACCACCTTAACTATGTCATCAAAACATTGGAAAGTTTTGTAGCCAGCACATGCTGTAGGTATGAAGACCTCAATAAGTGGCATTTTTGGATATTATTTTGGCAGCTATTAATGTATTTTTTCATTTATGTTGGTCCTATGATCAACAAGTATACATGGTTCAATGGCAGCCATGCAAGATAACTTCTGTTTATTTCACTCGCTGAATGTTTTCAATAGCCTGGCACCACGTGTTCACGATGCGTGCCTTTGGGAATTGCATCAAATGCCGAAAATAATATATTTCATTCAGAAGGCAGTGCTTCCTTAACTCCCCTCTAATAGAACAGCATGAATGAAAGAACAAAATTATTTAAGCCACTAATAAAGTCACTTTGCGTATACAGCCCTTTAGCTGAAGAATCATTACGATATCCATCCTGGTAAGTATCTCCCGGAGTGTCTTTTCCATCCCGGCGTTCAGAGCGGCGTAAAAATATGTTCCGCGGGAACTTATCCAAACGTCATATTTCCGGGAATCCCAGCCCAGAATTTAGAAAAAACACATGGATCGAGCCTCACGCGGATTGAGGCCTTTTGTTTCCCTTGACCCAATTTCTGCAACAGGCTATGGTCACGGCTAAGCTGTACTCACGTTTGCGTACCCTAGTACAGTTTCTGGCCCTGCTATTTGCGCAAACAGAAGATATTATCTATGTGTCCTTAAGTCAGCGTAATCCGTTTGTAAAATATTTTGAGCAAATTGACAAAAATATCCTAGAGAGGGTCCCTTGCGTAGTTAATTGGGTGATTCTGGGGTACTGGCCTAATCTCAAAGACTGCTGTTTGAGACTGGACCTTCAACAAAACTTTGGGGTTTTACGACACTCTGACTGTTGAGGTCTATGGTATCGCCAATCCTCACCCTATAATGAGGGTATTGTGGGGATCGGAAAGTCTTCTGCCGAATGCTCGCCCTGGTCCTTGAACCGGAGTCATCTGTGTAGAAGCCGGGTGCTCTTCCCCCGCGCCACTGAATCCCCTGGATCCAGGCTGAGTGCGCGATCAGCATGAGATTAATTGGAGCTATGCATTGAGCGCCAAGTGATTCTTTAGCCCTAAGGATTTACGACCTGTTTATAAAAATAAAATTGGAGATCGGAATCTAGTCTCTTACCAAAGGGGTGTTTCTCCCAGTGAGAAATATCTAAAGACTTATGTAAGCGCTGCCGTACCACGCCAAACTGGCTTACACAGCCACAGTGGTGGTGAGGCCCCAGCGCAGGAACTCGCAGGTGACCTCTCGTTGTGAAAGTGATCTAGATAAAACTGTTCAGGTGAGCAGCCACACCCAGCCTCTGGTAGCTCAGTTGGTAGAGCGGTGGACTGTAGAGCGTTTGACAGGCATCCATAGGTCGCTGGTTCAAATCCGGCCCGGAGGATTTCTTGTATCAAAGGAAATATTTGTGTTACCGCTGGGAAGTGACATGTTCCAAAAAATCCTCCCAGCAGATATGTAGCCTCTAAGTGCTTAAGATAACCGGGCTGTATGTATTTCAAACATACCATGTTTTTGCACATTATGCTCATAATAAAGGTTGTCCATGGGAACCCATTTCTTAGCGGAATGTATATTCCAGATAACTGGAATCAGGCATTCTTACTAAGGTGATCTGTTTTAGTATGTGCAATAAGCAAACATTAAGCAAGAACGTTCATATTGAGAACTGGATACGATAATAAGCATTTCGTTCTCGCACAACGGAACCCAGTCCCACATGCACAGATTATAGTTGTAACAGATCATGGAAAGCTGATTAATAGGTAGTATAAGGGATTGAAATGAGAGCATGCTTTCTATCAGAGAATAATCACGCATCGCATACCTTTAAAAGCTCCACTAGTTAAATATTGGATTGCAGAGGGCCCTACAGGCACCAAGGATCCCACAGTTTGTCTAAACTGACCGGAGGCCCCCTCATTAATGGCTACACTGGTTTGTATGAGCCTTTGTGAGAGGGGAATCATAACTCCTTATGGCCTTAGTCGGGCATTCAAGATTATATCATTATCATCATTAAGATTAGGGACTAATTTGTGGGATATTGACATACTGGTTATCCCTCCACCTTAGAGCCTTAGAATTTTGCATTGAGGAGTGTGCATTCCGTTGATAAACCTTACTTTTGACGGCGTTGTAAGCATGGCAGTTAATGTGGGGTTTGGTCCCAGCTCGAGACATCAAATCCGTTTTATGTTCTGTTCAGTCACGCAACATGCCAATCGCAGGCTGAGGCCGATGGAGGGCTCGCCAGCAACTCTGCATGTGAACGCCTGAGGCCCCGGTAGTGTTAACTCCACTTGTACATAAATTACAAACTGTGAAATGCTTGACTAAAGACCCTAAATACTTACATAGCCGCTATCAAGAATCGTTATAAGAGGTAATACATTTAGAAAGTTATCAGGTTTATCCTTACACGGCTCAATATTTTACATAATTATGTATTAAAGACCCGTTCTCACTGGAAAAAGGCTTGTCTTGTGAAAACCCCTCCTCCGGGCCGGATTTAAACCAGTGACCTATGGATTCCTGCCCGACCGTCTACAGTCCACCGTTCTACCAACTGAGCTACCAGAGGTATTATGCCTTGACTTGCTTATTTGCTCCAACCGGCCATATCACAACTAATGAGAAATGCGGCCCGCCTGGATCCCCTCATTTGTATTGTAATTCAACTGATCATATTATTCCTTTTCAGCCCCACAATACCTTTCAGTGACGAATACTGATAATCTGTAAAAAATCACGGGTCCTGATCCCTTTGAACTCGTGTCTATTGCTGCTTAAGTTTACGTGATAAACTAAACTAGTTTGAGGTTGAGTTGGTAGAATTTTAGATGTAGGGCTGACAAAAAAATGCATAGCTGTAAACAACTCATCAAATTCCATCCTTATCATTATGAGCTTTATTCCTAAGAAAATGGAACTTAACGGCCACCTTACACCCCAGCAGCGTGCCACGCCCCTTTTGCTGATAATTTTGGTGATTTGTCTAAATTGCTTGAGGCGCACTGGGGTACTAAAAGAAGTTTCACTGCGTTGTCGTACTTTTACACTTCTGGTAGTTGTCTGACGTCCAATATCATTCTTTGACGGGAACTCAAATGTTTTTCTCCGAGGGTAAGACATCCTCCGGGCCGGATTTGAACCAGCGACCTATGGATGCCCGTTAAACACTCTACAGTCCACCGCTCTACCGACTGAGCTACCAGAGGCAACAGCTCACAGTCCATTCAAATGGCTTCATCAGTAGCACTTTCACTGCTGAGTCGCTATTGAATAAGCGCGTTTAAGCATCATCGCCACGGCGGTCACGTGAAAGGACCGAAGGAAGGCAGTGGTGTATGTAATTGGTAGATGATGATTATCGGGCCAAACACACGGCTGTTGTATGGTAATGTTACCATTGGTTTATTATTTGATTTGTATGAAATTGGCCCCTTTGACTAGAAACTTAGTCCTGATGTTTTGTTTAGTATTGCGTGAAGAGATATTAACATTTTTCACCAGGACTTAGGAGCTCCAGAGCTTATATGTTCATCTCCAATAAGCACAATGTCGGCCACACCTACTAACGGCCATGGTCCAGTTTTAGTCTTTTGTTGTGGGACCACGGGGTTGTGGTAGTCTTTAATCTGCTGTCTTCGCCATCATGAGTCCCTTGGCTATCCAAGTTGACTGAAGTCCGTCCGGGTGTATAAATGTAATAGCTAATTCTGAGGGCCAGGCACAGCTGAGAAGCTGCTTTCCTGGGAAAACTGCAATAAGCCTGCCGCGTTACAAGAAAATAGCACCGAGGGCTGTGGTGAATAATAATTAGCTCTGACGTCTTCGCTTGGGGATAAAGCAATAGCTCGACGGCGGCACAAGACAAAGGGCACCGGGAACTGCATGGTGATTGAGTAACACCGAGTGTAAAGCCTTGAGGTAGGGCAAAAGACAGTAACGTCTTAAGGAGATGAATGAGGAGATTAGTATTATGGAGATTGAATTGACGCCTAGCAACTAGCGTATATGCTAGTTACGATGTTCCGGCATATGTTCTAGGGCTATATATTGCCCCCTTTTCTTCGGGAGTCTGCAGAGCTTCGCGGCAACACAAAACAATAACACTGGCTAGGAGACTGCATTGATAACCAGAGGTGCAGAAACTTGCCAATTCGGCTACCGGAGTTTGTGACACATTTACGAAAATTGAGGTGCATAATTGTGACAAAATAGCGATCCTGACTGTATGGCTGAAAATCAAACCAGATATTTTCGAAATAGAGGATGAAGCGTGTAGGGAATATTTTAACTTAGCAGCTCGGTTCTTCAATTGCACAGCGTACTATTAGTGATACAATATTGGTACTGTGTTCAGTTTCTACTAAAACGAGGGACCCCCGCTGCAGAAAACCCGCAAACCGCTGTCACAGTTGCCAGATTTTAACATGCAGCCCAATGGTGCCGATTGTTAGTAGTTTACAGAAAGTTGTCGCCTAGATACCGGAAATGTGACAGTCAATTTTTTCCAGAAATACATGGTTTTGGGCATATTTAAGGCCTTAACGATAACGCAGTTACTTTATCAAGTACTTGTCTGTCCATTTTTTTCAGGTTAAATCAGATTTACAGTTTGAGTTTCTTTGATTTAGCAGCCCCTATTTCTTCGAATTTAGTATTAAGTACGCCTAAAAGCTACTAATAAAAGTACTAAGTGAGTGAAAAAATAAACATAGCTGGGCAGCAATTCTACTTAAACTGCGCAACAGCGACAACACAAGTTAGAAATGTTTATGTGATGTAGAGGCTGCCGGTGGTAAAAAATGTAGAGCCTGCCAAAAATTTAAACAGGCCGGGAGCCACTTATTTTGAGGGCATATTTATTAGGTATATTTGAGATAAGTGCAGGCTAAAACTAGCTAGAATAAATATTGCTGCCCATGGCTTATCTAAGATGAATGTAGGCTATTGCAAGACTGATGCACTTTTCCATATCAAACTTGGGTTTTCATTCCTTGGCCTGCTTGTACCTTAGTTTATTTGTGCCCTAGATTGGTTAGATATATTTGGAGATGGAGGAAGTTGGGAGAGTTGGCACCAGCAACAGGCTGGCAACAACAGTGATTCAGGTGAGTTTTCATGATCAAATTATCATATCAATATTGTACAGATAGCAAATGTGTGCTAATGTAGTCCTCCACAAAGTTTTAACACCCACACTGGAGAGGGGCCTGGAACTAACGTGCACTGGAGGGGGCCGAGTATACCCCCTTCTTATCTCAGAAAATCACAGCAAATCGCAGAAAGAAATAGACTTCGAAAAACGCTGGTTGGGGGTGTGTTGCTTACTACCAGTGGTGGTAAGCAATGCACAGGACCTGAACTTCATGGAGTTAAAGCAGGATTTTAACTACACTGGATCTTTCTTTGGTATGTGAATTCCAATACCTCTGTACCTATTAGGCCAATAGACCTAATTTTACATCAATGCAGGCTATTTTCGTCAGAGTTTTTACTGCAAGAAGGAATGACCAGGCAGGTGATGATCGTGAGTGGGATGCAAATTTTAAGCATTTGATGTGTTTATAAAAATGCTACCTAAGGTCCACTTTACCAACACATTTTAGGTAGATCCAAATACTATGTTGATATTGACATTTTTCCCTTTTGTTGATATGTGAGTTAGAAGTTTAGTGAGGGGGGAAGCTGTGGTTAGGGTTCCCAATTGTGTGTACATGTACGCTCCCATTCATAGATAGGTATGTTCCCAATGATGACTATTTTCATGATAATTGCTACATTTAATCATGTGGAAAAGTACCATAATTGGAAACACTCCTTCAAAAAATGGAAACTTCTTCAAAAAGGGAAATGCATGTCATTGGGGGAAATTGCGGTCAGAGTTGCCAATAATAGTTATGACCCCAATACGGGAAAAATCACCCATACTTGGAAATTTTCCTTCCAAAAACAAAAACATGATCTATAAATGAAAACTCAGTTTACTACTTTCATGCTGTAATGGTTTGGTGCTAGAACCTTGTCTACTGCAAAAAGTAAGGGACAGGTAGAGGGCATTCAGCATATTGGAAATAGTATTCAAGTATACAATTATTATTTCCAGCTGTGTGTGACAGAGGAGGCACACGTCGCATTGAGTTTGTGACAGCCAACATAGCATACTTTCTGCACCTCTGTTGATAACTAGGTAAACAGCACCGACCTCTTCGGTTGGGGAAACTGCAAGAGATCCACGGTGACAGAGCAAAGAGACTGCAGTGTCGACTAAAAAAGTAGCACCGAGCTTGAGCGCATCCAGGAGACTGCAACAGCTCCAGTGAAGAACAAGACGACAACACCACTGCCCGGAAGTCTGCACCAGCAGGATTTTTATCCCCCGGAAAATAAGAGGAAATCTCATCCGCTAATTTTTCAGAGGACCGGATGTCAATCAAGAGCAGTCTTCTGAAAATCCTGTAAGAAATGAACCGAAAAGATTCCATCGTAAATGTGGCCATGAATAGGAATTAACGGCTGGCTGATTTCGTGGACCAGTCACCTGGTTTCTATTCCACTTTTCCTCTCTGTAGGGTATGAATGGATGGCGAAAGCACCCGAATCCTGCTTAAAAGGTGCTCATTTTACCGTGGGAGATGTTTGATCTAAGACGCTCTGGCGCTCAACGTTTACCCAACGTAGCCGGCTGGCAGCTGACCCATGAGAGAATGACGTGAGAGAGGGCCTTCTCTGTGCTTTGTGGGACGTTAAACTTTGGCTTCTTTTTCTTCTTCTTTTTTGACGTTTAACTTCTAAATTAACCCTTTACTGCGGGAGTTGCTCGTTTGCACGGTGGGGTCAGAGTCTTCATGACAAGTCTCTTGATAACTTTAATGGGGCTCTGACTAAAAAACCGAAGTTGCAACAACTTGAACAACATTCTTAATATATTTTCTGGCTCTGGCCTTTCGAATGAGTCCATCAGGCTCCTTGAAAAACACATTGACGACTGCAGCATCGATAAATTTAAAGCTATTACAGAAAAGAGAAATACAGAGATATGTTACGTAAGCTGCTTCAGGTGGTGTACTGAGGAGCACTGAAGCCATCATGGGTGTCATGTAATCGTTCTGCGTGATCCTGTATGTTATATTCTGCTTTTGTGGCTATTTTTTGAAATCCTGCAAAATAGCCTGGGAATATTCGCAGTTTCTTAATGCGATGCTAGCTTAAAATAGCTTAACCACCCTCACTTGACGGAAAAACTGCTTTTGTTTTTGCAGCAGCTCATGATCAAGTTTATTACAATCGACAAATTAAAAAATCGTAAAAGTATAGTCATTTAGCGCAAGATTGTGGAGGTTATAAATTTCAAGACTGGAAAGAAGGTCAAAGAAACACCAAAATTATTTTCTACGACGTGGTGACATAAAAAGCATCTGAGGGTACGCTAAGTGGTGCAAAAGCTGTAGTTGTATTGGTTAGCCGACTCGTTTCCCAGGCGACCGACCCGGGTTCAGGGGCCAGCGAACTCTGAGCTAAGGATTGTTTGCCGCGCCTTAACACGCGCATTGACGGGGGTCTGAGCCACCTTCGCATTGACGGGGGGCGGGTACCCGCCCCCCTAAGATCTCGAGAACCACGGTAGGTAGCGAAAAACGGTAAACGGCGTTGGGCTGCCCATCCACTTCTCCATCGAAAACATTTGAACCATTTTTTTGTCAGGTCACATTTAAGGTCACGGGAGGTCAAAACATGCCCGTCATAGGGATAACATGTAAAATTCAGTTTTTCGGGCATTACATCTGACCAAGTAAAGATAGAGCAAAACGACTTGAACTCTATGAATCCTCTTAGCACGCCGAATCGAATGATATATAATTTGACCTTGCTAGGTCAAATCAAGGATTTGACCTGACCTGAGGTCAGGTCAGGGTCAAATTATATAAAATGCATATCATTAGAACCGCAAAGCCCAGGCGAGTCTAATGCAGCTAAAATAAATGCTCTATCACCATCCGTTACTGAGTTATTCCGTAAAAACCATTTTTCCCATGTATTTCCAATGGAGAGGTCATGCGTCGTACCTGACCTTAGGTCATCGATATCAAAAATACCGGAACATATTTTAGAGAACTCGGTGGGGCCATTATGTGATATGAGTTTCAATCGGATAAGTTCACCCTGCTCCGACTTATGCTATCTTAAACTTTTTTTGAGGTTGGGTCACTTGACCTGTACTGGTGACCTGACCTGAGATGACCTAACCTTAAAATTTTCACAGAAGTTGTAAAAATGATGAGGGAAAAGGTATACCAAGTACGGCGGCGCTACGCGCCGCCGTTTTTCTGCTATCTCCGAAAAACCCGAGGGGGAAGCGGGTACCCGCCCCCCGTCAATGCGCGTGTTAACTCTACGCAGTAACTTGCTAAACGTTACCCTGCTGACTGCGTGGATAAACTGGATTTAATCGCCCCTAACCGTAACCTGATCCAAGGGGTTGGGGGAGGTACCTTACCCTAATGGAGCACACGGTGATCCTAAACAGCACTGTTGCGCCCCTCTGAAGCGCCCCTCTGATACTGGAATTGAGATAAGAACCAGTCTTTTCTTAAATTTATTGTTAATTAGGGAGTAAAATACCCGACATGAACTTCTGTTGAAGAGATCTGAGGTCACAATTGCCGAGCATTTGGTGATATCAAGAAACCAGAACGCAGGGACAAGGTAATTTAAATGCGGCAATGTTTCGTCCAACTTATGAAGTGTACAGAACGAAAACAAGGAAGACAATTTTCTTATTTCGACACAGGTTTATTTAAAAATCTTCAAATGCGCCGCGCTGATGCCACTGGACCAGGAATCCCATGAAAAAGGTTGTGCCGCGCTGATGCCAAGGGACTAAAACCATATTAAAAAAATAGTTGACAGTCTGCTCGACTTACTGTTACAAATTGTAGGTAAGTATATTCCAATCTATCTGATCTATCTAATCTAATCTAATCCAATGTAATCGAATTCATTTAATCTTAAGTGAAACCATCTTGTTCCGATTCTATCGTAAAATCCTTATATTTAGTGGCACATTTTCAGTCCGCAAAGTGGTTGGGTCACGTGACTGTCGTTCGTGTCGTCCTCCCATGTTTCACAACATTATCCTCCCCGAAAAAGGGCAGGGGCAGGCGCTGGCCTACCCTGCCCTTTTGAGGGCAGAGCAGCTCAGAGGCATCCTAGAGGATATAGTTTTTGGACCGGTCTTGTGACCGTTGCTCCACTCATCCTCTGCACCGTCGCTGCTCTGTCCTGGCCGTCTCGCCCGGGGTGCAGCTGGACGATTTTTCCACTCATCCAGAGGGTGGGTGACAACTTGGTGTCATCCCCGATCAAAACGAGGTCTCCAACTTTTGGAATCTTTGGTGGGCCCTCACGTCTAGGGTTCCTCAGCTCGAGAAGGTACTCCCTCTTCCATCTCTGCCATAAGTGCTTCAGAACTTCTTTCCGATATTTAAATCTTGCGGTTAGTGACGCTCCTGATGCCTCTTCCAGCTCTGGCGTTGCAATATCTCGCTCTAAATTCTGGGATTCACCCAGGAGAAAGTCATTTGGTGAGAGAGGCCGGACGTCTTCAATATCGTCGCTGAGGGGCGTCAGGGGTCGCGAACTTATAGACTCTTCTATACGGCACAGTACCGTTTGCAGCTCCATGAAGTTTAACCCGCGCCCCACCGGGGGTCTGGCGCCACCTTCGCCCCACGGGGGGGCCATCGATGGCCCCCCTCTAACTCCGAAAATATGGGCGTTAGCGCAAATCTGCAAAGTGCAATAGAAAGCTTGCGTGAATTCAGTAAGAAATTACTTCGCATGTTTTAGTGCTCAGGTCGATGGTTTGACCTCCAGAGGTCAAATTAGGTCAAGATCGGCTATTTTCACTCAAATATGCAATGATTAAGCAAACTGGGCATAACTCTTATGTCATTAGAGCTATTGAGGCCTGGTAAAGTACATTTGATAGCAAATTGCCAGTACTTTTTCCGCTATGTGGAACGTAAAGACCTCCCGCCAGTGGTTTGACCGCCAGAGGTCACCTCGTGACCTAATATGACCTGAGGTCACGAAAGGTCAAAAAGTGATCTTGCTATATCTAATGAAAGCCAGTGACAAGACAAACACGATGGTGTTTGTTTCACCGCTCTAGCTTAATTAGGTCAAAAGTTATTGTCAAAATACTGTTTTTGACCTCTGGTGACCTTGGATGACCTTGGAAAAGTCAAAGGGCAAATATGACCCCTGGGATCCGTGAAAGGGTGTCCAAAAACGTTGTTCTGAGCAGTCGGAGTATTTGCAATCATTTTTGTGGCTTTTATATCATGAAATAGCTTTTCCCCATGCTTTTCCAATGGGAGAGGTCGCCTCGTGACCTGACCTCAGGGCACGAAATCGAAAAATCCCGGATATACACCTTGTAGACCCTGGAGGGGTCATGAAGTGTAGGAAGTTTCAAATCGATCGACTTTGAAATGTAGCTCTTACAGAGCTCTAAAGGTGAAGTGAGGTGACCTTGGTTGACCTCGTCTGGTGACCTGACCTTGGGTGACCCGGGGTAAAAAATTTCAGGGATGATGGAAAAATGATGCAGTTAGAGGTAGAGCCCTCAACCGCGGTGCTGCGCCTCGTCGTTTTTCTGCTATCCCGGAAAAACCTTAGGGGGGCCATCGATGGCCCCCCGGTGGGGGCGAGGGTTAAGGAGGACTTGCTGAGTCTTTTTCATAAGGCATCTTTTGTTGTCCTTATCAGTCTCTCATAGAATCCGCCCCACCAGGAGGCTCTTGGAACATTAAACTTCCAGGTCATTCCCAGGTGTGCCAAGCGTGGGGCGGCACCCCGGAAGTTGGTGCCGTTATCACTGAAGATAACTCGAGGCGTCCCACGACGTGCCACGAAACGATCGAAGGACTCTAAAAGTCCTCTGTCGATAGAGTTCTTACCATTTCTAAGTGCACAGCTCGCACGGCAATGCATGTGAATATGGCGAAGAATACCTTCGAGGAGCGTCATCACTCACAAACAAGGGTCCTCCCAGGTCGATTCCAATTCTAGAGAATGGTGAGCTCTTATAGACACGTTCACGGGGTAAAGGTGCACTCTCTTGGGCAAAAGGCTTCAATTTGAAGAGGCGACACTGCATGCAGCTGTTAATAACCTGGCGCACTCTCTGGCGGCCTCTGGGAATCCAGAAGCGGGCCCGCAGTGCAAACATTGTCTGCTGGACTCCTGCATGACAAAGACGATGGTGGAGCTCCAGAATTTTCAAAAAGACATGGTAATGGCCATTTGGGAGAAGAATGGGCTGCTTCTCCTCAAAGGTTAGCTCAGACTCCTGAAGGCGGCCTCTCACTCTCAGGAGTCCGTCATGGACGAAGGGGTTGAGTTGGTAGATACTAGACGATCTTGGCACTATCTCTTTCAAACTTAGCAAAGTTATTTCTCCTTGAAATGTGTCCCTTTGCGCTTGACGTACCCAAATATGTTCTGCGTTCTCTATTTCCTGAGCACTTAACGCTCCAGATATTTTGCAAAGGTGGCGTGCATTTTTAACCCAGCGGAGTATCCAAGCCGTAACGCGAAGGAGGCGTCTCAGAGAACTGAAATTTTTAGATGGAAGCACTGACCAATGCCTACGATTTTATTTTCGGCCGAACAAGCTTGCACAATTGCCCTTTGTTGTTTCGCCTCCTTTTGGCACTCCGGGAGTCTCTGCCCGGAGGTCGGCACCAACGGCCATTCTGAAGGTGGAGACCTGAGCCATTTCGGTCCTTCGAGCCAGAGTCCTCCACGCAGGCATGAGGCTGGGGCCCCGCGCGAGGGCAAATCTGCAGGATTGTCATCCCCCTGCAATGACGCCAGCTATCTGGCGTGGTGAGTTTCTGAATCTCCGCTACCCGGTTTCGCACATATCTGGGCGTCACTTTTAATCCAATGGAGTGTGACCAGTGAATCCGTCCAGAAGAACTCGCCCATGGGAGGTCCTGGCAAGTGGCTTATTACGAATCTCATCAGCCGCGCTACTACCAGTGCCGCTGTCAGCTGCAGTCGTGGGATTGATATCCGTTGCGAGGGAGCTAGTCGAACTTTGCAGATGACTAATCTGGTATCTTGAATGGGTCTTTCATCATCAGTTCGCACATATATGACGGCCGCAAAGGCATCTTGACTGGCGTCGGAGAATACATGGAGCCGATATTTGAGACCACTTCGCAGCCCATACGTTCTTGGTACCCCGAATGCGCCAATCTGCTTCAATTCTTCCAACCACCTTCTCCACTGCAGTCGCACTTCCAATGTGACTGGCTCATCCCAATGCAGCCCACTTTTCCACAGGGCCCGTAACATCATCTTGAGTCTCACGGAGAATGGAGTCATCATTCCCAATGGATCATAAAACCGTGCTGCGGCTCCGGTTGAGTCACGTGACTGTTGTTCGTGTCGTCTTCCCATGTTTTCACAATAACTTACCAAATGTGATTGATATGAGGATTAACAGGGTTAACATATGCTAGTGGTGAAAGCCAAGGAACCGGCATTGAACGTGATTTAGATGAAACGCTGGTTTCTATGAGGGAATAAGCCTCCAAAACATTCCTCTGGTAGCTCAGTTGGTAGAGCGGTGGACTGTAGATGGTCATGCAGGCATCCATAGGTCTCTGGTTCAAATCCGGCCCGGAGGATTTCTTGTCTCCACAAAAGAAAGCTGCTGTGTTCTCTTTGAAGACTGAAGGCTGCATAGTCAGAGTAAGGTGGTGATCTTGGAGTCTGGTATCTTATTAAAGACTGCTGTTTTTGTTTAAATCAAAGTTTCAGAATGCACTTCACTGGTATGTTTTGCCCATTTTAGTGCACATGTCTTAGGGTTGCTGAGTGTTCTGATGCTGGCATGTGGTATGGCACATTAGAATATGTGACGATGCAAAACACCAAGGCCATCAACGTGGTGGCCATTAAGACCAAGGCAAGGTGTATCTTAGAATGTGTATAATACATCCTGTAAAGTGTGCCACGAAGCTTCGAAGTAGGAGGAATCACCAATCCTTACAAGACAGCAGCACCAAGATGCAGGGCAGTCATCATGTCCTGACCCCCACTCTCCTACTCGAGTTTTCAACAACGGTGCACTAGTTTTCTTTTGTGGGGACAAGAAATCCTCCGGGCCGGATTTGAACCATCGACCTATGGATGCCTGTCGAACTCGCTACAGTCCACCGCTCTACCAACTGAGCTACCATAGGCTGATCGTTACTGTTCTTTATCTGGTTCACTTTCACAGCAAGGCCACCTAAAAACCCGTGCGCTGGAGCTCCACCACCGCCGCGGCTGCATAAGTCACTGGCCCAGTTTCCATGGAAAAAGCTCTCCTGGATCTGATGTTGAATCTAGATACATCGAGTGCCAATTCCATGGCACTTCAGTACGAATTTGGATAGATATGACGATATTGATTCATCTTCGCCATGGCAAGAGCACGCGAAGTACCCAGATTCACCCTCTGATCCGGCTTGAACTTTTGCCATGGAAACTAAGCCAGTTGTATGCAAGTGAAGGCAGAATAATTATGACACAAAAACACTATCGTGGTATGGTTCACATCCACATCGATGTCTTTCGCGTTGGAAAAATCGTCTCTTGAGTGAGAGACTGCATTACCAACCTTCAAACCTTCAATTTTATTTTCGTCAACAGGTCCTGCATCCTATAGGTAGAGCTTAAGAACCAATCGACGTTTAACACCCGCCCAGGTGGGCCTCCGAGCCACCTTCGCTAGGGTGAGGGAGGGTGTTCAAACGCCCCCTCCCCCTCGAACTCGGCTCCCATATGGGATAGCGAAAAGACGCGAAAGCTGGTGGATAGCTGAAGAAACTACATCGGTCACTTGTTGGCTCAGATCAGTATTGAGGTAGTGACAGGTTAACCCGCGCCCCACCGGGGGTCCGGCGCCACCTTCGCCCCACCGGGGGGTCGGACGTAAATATGGGCGTTAGCACAAATCTGCAAAGTGCAATAGAAAGCTCGCGTGAATTCAGTAAGAAATTACTTCGCATGTTTTAGTGCTCACGTCAATGGTTTGACCTCCAGAGGTCAAATTAGGTCAAGATCGGCTATTTTCACTCAAATATGCAATGATTAAGCAAACTGGGCATAACTCTTATGTCATTAAAGCTATTGAGGCCTGGTAAGTACATTTGATAGCAAATTGCCAGTACGTTTTCGCTATGTGGAACGTAAAGACCTCCCGCCAGTGGTTTTACCGCCAGAGGTCACCTTGTGACCTAATATGACCTGAGGTCACAAAAGGTCAAAAAGTGATCTTGCCGTATACCAAATGAAAGCCAGTGACAAGACAAACATGATGGTGTTTGTTTCATTGCTCTAGCTCAGTTAGGTCAAAAGTTATTGTCAAAATACTGTTTTTGACCTCTGGTGACCTTGGATGACCTTGGAAAAGTCAAAGGGCTAATATGACCCCTGGGATCCGTGAAAGGGTGTCCAAAAACGTTGTTCTGAGCAGTCTGAGTATTTGCAATCATTTTTGTGGCTTTTATATCATGAAATAGCTTTTCCCCATGCTTTTCCAATGGGAGAGGTCGCCTCGTGACCTGACCTCAGGGCACGAAATCGAAAAAATCCCGGATATACACCTTGAAGACCCTGGAGGGGTCATGAAGTGTAGGAAGTTTCAAATCGATCGACTTTGAAATGTAGCTCTTACAGAGCTCTAAAGGTGAAGTGAGGTGACCTTGGTTGACCTCGTCTGGTGACCTGACTTTGGGTGACCCGGGGTAAAACATTTCAGGGATGATGGGAAAATGATGCAGTAAAAGGTAAAGACCTCAACCACGGTGCTGCGCCTCGTCGTTTTTCTGCTATCCCGGAAAAACCTTAGGGGGCCATCGATGGCCCCCGGTGGGGAGAGGGTTAAAGAAGGTAGCATGTTAGAGAAGAGTTTCGGGACTCTCGCGTCTGACAAGAGTTGCGTTATAATCATTTGTAGGCACCATTCGCTTTCTCTTGTTACGGAAAATCGAATGATGTAAAATATGACTATACTAGGTCGAAACATAAAAATGGCCTCACCTGAGGTTCGGTCAAGGTCACTATCTGATCTAGCATAGTGAATATGTACATCAATCGACTCCAAATAACAATCTAAGCGTGATCGTATCAAAATAAAAGTTTTATCTCCATTTCCTGCAAACTTATTGACATAAGTCTGAAAATCTGCTTCGGTAGCCCAGATGACCTTTTAGAGGTTACAGGTCAAAAATTGTAACATGAATCTAGAAAGGGCCCCAGGATACTACGATTTGGTGAATATGAAGGTATCTCAGCGTTATCTTCACAAATACAGCCCAATTCCTGTCTTCTCCATGCATTTCCAATGGAGAGGTCATGATCCGTACCTGACCTTAGGTCATCGATATGAAAAATCCCGGAATATATGTTGTAGCACTCAGTGGGCGTATTATCTAGTATAAGTTTCAATTCGATAGATTCAACCTTTTCTTACTTATGCCACCTTAAACATTTTTTGTTTTGAGGTTACTTGGCCTGCACTCGAGACCTGACCTAAGATGACCCAACCTTAAAACTTTGGAGAAAGTTGCAGAATTGATTAAAGATAAGATGTGACAAGTACTGCGGCGCTACACACCGTTGTTTTTTCGTGCTGTCTGAAAAACCCGGGGGTGTTTAAACACCCCGCCCCCTCGCCCTGTAAGGGTTAATGCGCAACTCCAAAAACTGCCTGCTTATTGTGTCCTTAGCCAAATACAATTTCAGACTGCAAACTTTTGGATCTGATCAGAAGCCTCAGGTTAACCCATTTAGCTATTAGATACCCCCTGTCTGTGATGCTTGTGCCAACTGGTTCAAAACCTTGTACGACAGGATCCTGCTGGCGTAGACAGGATCCTGCTGGCGTATGGGTAATATAGCTTTTGTTTGTGTAAAATTCATGAGCGTCACCAGGTTCATGCGGGCCATAGCCTCCATGCCCATAAATACATTGTGGGCACCTGGCTCCCATGAAATTATAGAACGCCATGCGCTCAAATCAGAAGGCCTCTTGATGCTAACTTCATGCGAAACTCTCCCGACTAACCTTTCGGATGCCCCTGACCGGCGAGAGAAATTTGTGAGCAGGTCAAGGAGGCCTCAGCCATAGGTGGAATGGGGGTCCTGTTAACGGTATAATTGCCCCGCTGTCATCGATACGTACTTTGCTGATACTTTAGGCCCATGATATTCGTGAGTAGCCTTGGCTGACTAAGGAGGCCTCACTAAACGGTAGAGGTGGTCTTAGGCCCGTCACTGGAGGCAAGCTTTTCAACATTACAAGGTCAGGTACCTAGACAAGCTAAAGAGCCTCCTTACAGAGGTTTTTCATTGTATGGAGGCTAAAGAGCCTCCATATAGTGAAGTCAGCAGCACACGGAGATACCAATTAAGGCAGAGGCAGAGGACGTACCCAGCGTCATTGATACGACCCTCAGTTATATTTAAGGCAACTGGCATGAATAAGTGTGGTAATATCAAGAAAACTTGGGGGCGAATGTGCATTTTCAGAAAGTTTGTTTCCAGTCACGGCCATATGATTGAAAGTTAAGACTCTTGAACTTTGTCTAGGTCATAGCCTCTCTGGCTCCTCTGTTCCTACACCTATGCGGAGAAGCAGGTCAGGTTATGGTTCGGGGGCGAGTGAATCTGGTTTATCCACGCAGTAAGCAGGAACAGCTACTTCATATAATCAAAGTGTGACAAACACTATTTAATCTATATCTTCACGATGTTTATTAGCTATAACAAATTGAAATATAATTAAATGTCTATTGAATACTTTATTTATTTCGTGACACACATGAAACACAGCGTAATTGAACATCACCGTACCTACCACGCTAGTGTTTTTGCGTCCAAATTCTTTGGCTAACGCTTGCGGACAACTGGCCCAGTTTTCAAGTTCAATCTGGATTGCAAGGTGAATCTGAATACATCGCGTGCTGTTTCCATGGCGAAAAAGAATCAATATCCTCATCTCTATCCAGATTCGTACTGAAGCGCCATGGAATCGGCACTCGACGTATCCAGATGCAGCATCCGATCCGGTTTGAGCTTTTTCTATGGAAACTGGGCCAATGGCTTCTGCAGCCGCGGCGGCGGTGGAGCTCCAGCGCACGGGTTCTTAGGTGACCTCGCTGTGACAGTGGTCCAAATAAAGAGCGGTCACGAGTATCCTCTGGTAGCTCAGTTGGCAGAGCGGTGGACTGTAGGGAGTTCAACAGGCATCCTTAGGTCGCTGGTTAAAGTCCAGCCCGGAGGATTTCTTCTCCTCACAAAAAATGGCGCTCTGTTGTCGAAACCTCGGTTAGGAGAGTGGGGTCAGGATATGATGGCCCCGCGCATCTTGGGTTTCTTTCTCTTACTTCAATGCTCCAGGGCTCACCTTACGTAAGAGATCGTGTATAATCCAAGATACACAATGTATTTTCCTGGTCAAATTTTGCAAGTTCCCCACTGTCTTTCTAACTTTCGGTACCGGCCTGGCCTACACCACCACGTTGATGATCTCGATGTTTTGTAGCGTAACATATTTCAGTTGAATGCTATACGCCAGGGAGTTAACAATCCTAACGGACATATCTTGAAATGTGCAACAAATTGCAAGGTGCATCATGGGACTTTAAATTAAGTGCAAACAGCAGACTTTATTAGGACACACAAGACCACCATCCTACCCAGCCATTCAGCCTACTTTCATAGTCTTCAAAAAGGACATAGCGGTTTTCCTTTCTGAGGACAAAAAATCCTCCGCGCCGGATTTGAACCAGCGACATATAGATGCCTGTTTAACGCTCTACAGTCCACCGCTGTACCAACTGAGCTACCAGATACTATTGTTGGACACTTATTCCCTCATAGAAATCAGAATTTCATGTTTATCACTGGCTTTTGCAGTCTTTAACCCTATTTCCGTCAGGCTCCCGGCTACCCCCTATTTCCGGCAGGGGGGGCAATATCGGCCCCCCTAAGATCTCGTAATCTAACCGGCCGATTTTGAAAATTCAAAGTGCTATAGATTCCCCTGACGCTAAACTTTATTTTGAAAAAAGAAAATTTCAAAATTTTGATTTTTAAGGAGAAAGTCGTGCAAAATATACAATTTTTGTGTATTTTTTAGATTTTCCATAACCCTTGTCTCTGTTGTATGATTTTCACAAAACTAGTTCAGATTTACAAATAATTGACCCAAAATTGTCATATACTCGAGTTACGCAAAAATTCGAAATTCAATGGCAGTTCCAGGACCAGGACTATGAGGGGAAATATATACAACCTAAAAAGTTTTTGTTACGCGGATTAGAAGCCGTGATATACTGCTTGGCATCTTTGACACATAAATAAATGAAAAAAAGTGAAAAACTCATCAGGGGCGGATGCAGTAAGGTAAAACAGTGGGGTAAAATACATCCCAACAATATGCGAGTGGTATGCATGAGTATATTAGTCCCTCGACTAGTTGAAATTTATTTCTGATAATTTTTACCCTCCCATGGCAGCTCTGGGAAAGGGGGTGACATAGGCGGATCAAGGACTCTCGTCGTGGGGGGGCGGGTGGGGGTGATTGGAAACACATTTTTAATATACAACGATATTGAGTCGCGGCGGTGATACTGGCTGGGAATATGCATTTTGAAAATGTGTAGTGACTGGACACGCCTCTGGTAATCTAGAATTTGGTTATAACTATTTTGAATTTTCATATACCCAATTGTATTCGCCCTGGCACGGCTGTAAGCAGTCTTCTCACTTACTAACGTTTAGTCCTTCTTGATAACATTCCCCCCATTTTGAACTGCTGTAACCGCCCCTGATGAATACAAATAGTGACAATTGTGAATGCACTATCATCTCACATAAAAAATGATATAATAAAACCATATAACTGGTATCAGGATCAGCAGAGACGGCTTCCTTTTACAAAGAACCCATCGCATACGATAATACTTGGTTTGTGGATAGAACCTCCCCAAAAACCCAGCCATAGCTCCGCCCCTGGTAAATATATAATATTGACAATTTCAGAAAACCTGCCTGTACTAGTTTTAGGAAAAGTCAGGAAGTTTCAAAGTTCTATCGCAAGCCGTTTCGGAGATATTCTTGAAAAACCTTAGGGGGGGCAATATTAGCCCCCCTGCCGGAAATAGGGTTAAGTCCGGTTGATCCTTAATCGTATTTAGTAAGTCGATCAGACTGTTCTATTTCTCTTTTCCTACGAATTTGGTTCAGTAGCATCATCGCAGAACTTTTAAAATTGCTTCAAAATAACACAATTGTCCTCCATATACTCGTTCTATATATCTCATAAGCTGGACGAAACATCACCGCATGAAAAGTACCTGGTGTCAGTGCTCTAGCATATTGATTATATTGATATCACACAATCCTACGTCACGTGTTTCACCCCCTATTTCCCAATGTAACTCGGAATGGATTGGCTCCTACCATGACCATGCAGTTTTCAGTCTTCTACGAAAACACACGACTTTCTTTTGTGGGGACAAGGAATCCTCCGTGCCAGATTTGAACCAGCGACCTATGGATGTCAGCATGACCCTTTACAGTCCACCGCTCTACCAACTGATCCACCAGAGGCATTTTCTGGATGCTCATTCCCTCATAGAAATTAGATTTTCATCTAGAACACGTTTACTGTCGATTCACTGGCTTTCCGCAATTTTGAAGTCTGGTTGATCTTAAAGCATATTTTATAAGTCGAGCGGATTGTAAACTTTTTTCATATGACATTGGTCCAGTGGTGTTAGCACTTTACGTTTAAACCCGCATCGAAATAACAAAATTGTATTGCATTTACTCGTTCTGTGCATTTCATAAGCTAGCAGAAGCACCACCGCATTTAAAGTACCATGTGTCGGTACTCTGGGTTACTGACATCGCAAAATATTACTTCAGGAGTTTCACTCCCTACCTCCCAATGAAACTCAGAATGGGTTGGCTCCTATCGTAATGTGAGCATCACCGAGCCTTCAGAGGGGCGGAATGGCACAGTTTGGGATCACCGTGTAATCGATTAGGGGAAGGAACCTCCCCCTTGCCCCTTGGATTAGGTTATGGTTAGGGGGCGATTGAATCAGTTTTATCCATGCAGTTAGAAGGAAATTATGCTGGTTAGAGGTAAGGTTTGCAAGCATTCCTTAGTTTATATCTTCAGGATGCGTATAAACAAAACAGAATTGAATTTTTATCGAATATTTCATTTTTGCACACGATACACACGTGTGTCGTGTGCAAAAACATGCTACGCGTAGCAAATAGCCTATTTGAACATTACCATAGCATACCACCCTAGTGTTTTTGGGGTTTTAAGTATTCAACTAACGCTTACGGACATCTTTTTTCTTTTTTCCGATGCAATTTATTTAATAGCCAATTTTAGTAGACATTGACACTGACGTTGTTCATCACAACCTAACACCCAACCTCCCTTCTCCTTCCCCCTTCCCTCCTTCCCTGTCATCACGACACACTTCTTCTCCACACGCACAATGAGCTAGCAACTAATGTTTTTCGCTCGTATCGTGTTACCGCTCGACACACGATGCAACGACACAATACACATCTAACATACAAAAACTTGACGCACTTCAGAAAACCTCCACCTCTCGTAAACCATCATCAGGTTCCATTTTCAGCACACATTGATCCCCCGCTCGTCTGTACGGTAATGGCTCCCGCGCCGCGGCACCGCACATAGGCCCTAAATGCCTCCGTCCGTGGCCAATATTACTTTTCGTGGAAAACTCCTTCGCAATACCGCAAATTCCCCCGATTTTTGAACAAAGGAGCTCATTTGACAGACAATTGAACAGCGCATAAAACTTGCATTCGACATATAGGTTTTATTTTACATAGGTGTAATCAGGACAGTGAAAAGAGGGGCATTTGGAGCAACTTAATCCAGCCCGAGGTGTCCGTAAAATATTTTGCAGATGTTGTCGTGGCGCCATGAGTTGTGACCGAATTGTAGTTTGAAACACTGCAAACAATAAACATTTAATCCATGAACAACGATACAGAAATCTTGGTCTGCCATAAATTCATAAGCGTCACCACGAACAACAAAACGGGAGGCATCATAAATGTGTATTTGAGCTTGGTTTTTCTTTCTAAGCCAGCTTTTTGGTATAACTGTAACACTTTTTCTGCATGGGAATGTTCTATTATAACCGGTATTCGAGTGATTATTAACAACCACACTGGAGAGGGGTCCGACATTAACGCGCACAGGATGGGGAGCTGGTAAGCCCCCTGAGATATCGGAAACTTAGAGGCTTAACCCTCGCCCCACCGAGGGGCCATCGATGGCCCCCCTAAGGTTTTTCCGGGATAGCAGAAAAACGACGAGCCGCAGCACCGCGGTTGAGGGCTCTACCTCTCACTGCATCATTTTCCCATCATCCCTGAAATTTTTACCCCAGGTCACTCAAGGTCAGGTCACCAGACGAGGTCAACCAAGGTCACCTCACTTCACCTTTAGAGGTCTGTAAGAGCTACATTTCAAAGTCGATCGATTTGAAACTTCCTACACTTCATGACCCCTCCAGGGTCTACAAGGTGTATATCCGGGATTTTTCGATTTCGTGCCCTGAGGTCAGGTCACGAGGCGACCTCTCCCATTGGAAAAGCATGGGGAAAAGCTATTTCATGATATAAAAGCCACAAAAATGATTGCAAATACTCAGACTGCTCAGAACAACGTTTTTGGACACCCTTTCACGGATCCCAGGGGTCATATTTGCCCTTTGACTTTTCCAAGGTCATCCAAGGTCACCAGAGGTCAAAAACAGTATTTTGACAATAACTTTTGATCGAATTGAGCTAGAGCGATGAAATAAACACCATCGTGTTTGTCTTGTCACTGGCTTTCATTTGATATACGGCAAGGTCACTTTTTGACCTTTCGTGACCTCAGGTCATATTAGGTCACGAGGTGACCTCTGGCGGTCAAACCACTGGCGGGAGGTCTTTACGTTCCACATAGCGGAAAAAGTACTGGCAATTTGCTATCAAATGTACTTTACCAGGCCTCAATAGCTCTAATGACATAAGAGTTATGCCCAGTTTGCTTAATCATTGCATATTTGAGTGAAAATAGCCGATCTTGACCTAATTTGACCTCTGGAGGTCAAACCATTGACCTGAGCACTAAAACATGTGAAGTAATTTCTTACTGAATTCACGCGAGCTTTCTATTGCACTTTGCAGATTTGCGCTAACGCCCATATTTTCGGAGTTAGAGGGGGGGCCATCGATGGCCCCCCGGTGGGGCGAAGGTGGCGCCGGACCCCCGGTGGGGCGCGGGTTAAGAAATGCCGATTAGGGGTTGGCTATGGTGATCTACATCATAGCTAATTTTCATTGATCTAGGTCTATATTGTCAAGGTCAAACGAGGTCATAAAGGTCAAATTTTGGCCATGCTTGGGACCTGTTGGGAAATGCCCTGATAATGCGTGGAAAAAGCCGAGAGTAAGCTAAGGCCGGACCACGGTCATAGAGGTTGTGTCGCAAAGAATCTTTCCTTCATTTTTGAGGTCTAGGTCATTCAAGGTCATCGACCTATGATGCCACAATATGGTATATTCCCTATTATGCAAACTTAAAGTAGCACTATAGCAAACCCTGTGCTGGAAAGGAGGATTGACCTTTACCCATGATCTTTAACCTTGACCTTTGACCTTGAACTTACACCTGGGTTACCTTTACTACGACGTCATAGCATAATATACGTCAGACTGGGACACGTAAAGCACCGGAGTCAATAACCTTGAAATTGCTGGTATGACTTTGAACTTTGACCTCGACCTTCACGCGAGGTGACCTTGACAAATAATCCCGTCTATATGACACTGTGACGTCACCACTTGGTCTCCAATGCAAGCAAACCGGTTCGACTGCGCGGTGGCGGCGATTTCAAAATGTAGGTCGGACTTTAGAAGCCTATAAATCAAACAATTTTCGACAAATTTTCAAAATTATTTCACTATTCGACGCGCTGTTAAATTTTCTCAAATGCGACCCATTCCCGTGTTTTGGCTACGAGCGGTTCTCCGGTCATCCCGGAAAAAAATAGTTGGGAGAGTATCCGAGGCCCCTCCAGTGCGCATGTTAACACGCAGAGTAGAAGAAAGGGGTAGAATATATCCCTACCATGTGTTTCGTCAACAAGGCATATCAAAATATCAGTCCGTGAAGGTCAGTACGTTTCTCCCCCCCGCCCACCCTCCGCTACATATGATATCGCGGTATCGCCAACTATGGGACGTAGGTCACCTGAGCAGCCCGAGCGTCATCTTGCGTCAGCTTATGACAGTGGGAACGGCGAGGAAATTCGATTCCCGATTACATCCCTAGGACACCTCGAAACTCCGATGGTTACGGAGACCGTTCATTTGGATGAAAAGGTATGACTGGTATTCACCATATGTGGTTTAACGTGTGATATGCAGCAAAACAGGAATCCTAGGTATCGTTTTTTGCTGTCCCGGCATTGCTTGAAGGTGTTATAATAAATGTCTGAATCCCGGGATCACGAGAGGCTTAATCCCGTGATTAAGGCTTTTTGAAAATAGCGGGATCCCAATCCCGAGATTGACATACCTAGCAGGAACATTTCTCATGCAATAAATGGTTTGTTGTCGGCAGTCCCTCCGGGTATTTGGATAACAGTCAATACAGCAGCCAATACACAAATTTAGACGGTTATAGTGATTTGAAATTGTATAAACTAACTTCTGCACTTCTAGGCATTTATTATAGCATTGTTCTCTGATAGTCAACTCATATTGCTCATTCTTGGCCGGTCCATGCCTCTATTCGGTAGCCCACGGCGTTGCGTTAGCACCGCAGCGGCCTGGTTGGAGCCACAACCTGAGTTATTATATGTCATCTGGAGCACGGGGCTGCAAGTGGACGCAAGATATTTTGACTTGCTCTTGTAGAGCACATCCTGGGGAATCGTTTGATGGTAGTCTTATGCTGGGCCGATGCTGGCCAAGTTTTAAATCCCTCTCTTTGTATTTGTAAATCGAACAGTTTTTGAGATATGCAGAATACTGAGAGAATGGTCTATAAAATAATTGTCAAAACTATTTTTGCATTATTTTATACCTAAACCCATCGCAAAGGGCTCACACAACAGTGGTATTGCCATACTTTGACCTGTTCTTGCTTTCATGGTCGATTTTAAGCATAATGAAATGTACGTAGTTTTCGCTGCAGATCTCTGGTCCTCGGGTAGCGCACCCGAGTGCTTACTTCAAGCAACTCTACAAAGACTTCCGTAGCACGGTTTGTGTTTTCCATGCCTGTTTCAAGTGCAGTGAAGAATTCTCTATCAGTATATGTGCTCAGGAAATGATTTAGAAGAAGTTGCATTTTCGTAATATTGGCCACGGACGGAGGCATTTAGGGCCTATGTGCACCGCCCGCGCCCGCTCTCGATCAGAGGTTCACTAAATCGAAAAGGACCAACAGTGCTAGTGAGACAAAGGCTACAAATTGGAAAGAGATCCCAAATCTTATACGCATGTTACACGCTCATTGGTTAGTTTTTTATGAATTGTTCCCACTTGCTCCCTACCTGATATTTTTGCGATGTATTTTTCTATATCTAGGTACTGTTTGATGTATTTCTTTAAATTGGGAGAATTTAGCCTAATGCACTGGGACCTGCACTTCTTTCCAAATGAATTGGCTCGCAAGGATAGTTATGAAGCTTGTTTGGCGGGATTATTTTTCATTAGATGATTTGGTTCCAAATACAATGCTTGGGTACGATAGATTGTTTTACAGTCATAGAAGATTTCGAACTCCGTGCCAGATAGCCTTTACCGATGGGCAGTCATAAAATTTGTGCTTCAATGTCTCTGACACTGATGGACATGCCTGGCATTTGTCACTCTCAATTATTCCGTAATTATATAAGAGGCGGTTAGTCGGAAGTATTCTCCTTATTAAGCGATACTGAAACCATTTCAGATTCACATCCGATGTGACCCAGTGCAAGTGTTCATATACCTGAGACCATTCGATTTCGGGCGTACTCAACTCATCCTGCCATTTTGAGTGCCATTTGTCTGTTGCTGGTATGTGTTGTTCAATAAGCTTGTGATATGACCACTTAGATACCTTCGGTGGGAACGTAAAACATTCATGCACTCTGCTTCTTCGGGCTCCGGTGGTTTTTGGGTGTTTACTTTCCTTTTTTGTTCTACTGGTATAGCTCGTAATATCTGCAATGCCTGAAATAGGTGCAGATCGAACTTCAGTGCTAATTCGTTTGCTCTGTATATCCTTTTCTCGCTTTGATTGTAAAGGTGTTTGAATTGTATCAAGTCTTTCTGGATAATGTATTTCTTATTTAGGAACCAGACAAAGAACCAGATAAAGAACAGTCACGATCAGCCTCTGGTAGCTCAGTTGGTAGAGCGGTGGACTGTAGCGAGTTCAACAGGCATCCATAGGTTGCTGGTTCAAATCCGGCCCGGAGGATTTCTTGTCTCCACAAAAGAAAACTGGTGCACCGTTGTCGGAAACTCGAATAGGAGAGTGGGGTCAAGATATGATGGCTGCCCCGCATCTTGGGGTTAGCGTCTTGTAAGGATTGCTGATTTCACTTACTTCAAAGCTTTGGGGCACACTTTGCAGGATGAGTTGTGCAAGCTCCGCGCTAAACACTGCTTTGGTCCAGTCAAGGTTTAAGGTTTATCGCTGATTTTGTTTTTTCATACTTTTGATAATAGCCTACAACACCACATTGATGACCTCGGTGTTTTGCAGCGCCACATATTCCAAGGTGCCACACAGCATGCCAACGCCAGCAAACTCAGCAACCGTAAGATATGCGCCCTGGAATGCGCCAAAATACATTTGAAGTGCGTCCTGAAGCTTTTATTTAGGCGACAACAGCAGTCTTTTAAAAGATCCTAGCTCCAGGATCACCATCTTACCCTGACCAGCCAGCCTTCAGTCATCGATGAGAACACAGCGGTTTTATTTTGTGGGGCAATAAATCCTCCGGGCCGGATATGAACCAACGACCTATGGATGCCTGCATGACCCTCTACAGTCCACCGCTCTACCAACTGAGCTACCAGAGGCATTTGCTGAAAAAATGTTTTGTTTCAGTGCTCTTTGCAGGATGAGTTCTAGAACACATTCTAGACACCGGACACAATATAGAATGGGATGACGTCAAAATCCTGGCGTATGAAAACCATTGGAGAAAAGGAAAAATAAAGAAAGTCATCTTCATCGCAAAAACACAACAAAACCAACTACTAAATACAAACTCAGGCATTCCAATACCAGAAATTTACCAGGTCCTTCGCTCTTCATAAAAAGTAAAGAATGTTAATAATAATGAATAATAATGATAATGGTAGTAACAATGATAATAATAGTAGCAGAACAATAACAAATAAAAAGTGTCTCAATGCTGCATGTTCTTCAGGTATACCTAGACTATAACCTTCCCGTGTGTGCACTGTATTTGCCTCTGTGACGTTTAACTCACTTAATTAAATTGTTGAACTTGTATATTACTTATCTTTGGGCAAGAAATAGCAAGTAGAATGTTACGTTTTAGCACGAGTGTGTTGCAATGTTTTTCAAACTTGTATAGTATTGAATTAGGCGCTGGCTAAGCAATCTTTTCGCTGACGAAGATAGTCGAATGACCCTCGAAAACTACGAAAATATAACCGAAATACGACTGGTGTCTGAAATAACTTCTACAAGAATTCAGTGCTCTAGCTTATTGATATCACAAAATACTACATCCCAATGACCTGCTTTCCAAACACACTACTTACCAAATTATATTCAGAAAGGGTTGGCTCCTACCCTGATGCAAGCACCAACGATCACTCAGAGGGGCACAACGGTGCTTCTTGAGATCCCTGTGTAATCGATTAGAGGGATGTTGCCATTTAGATTAGGTTATGTTTAGGGGTGATTGAATTGGGTTTATCCACGCAGTGCGCGGGAAAAGATTCTGCGTAGAATTAAGGTGCGGTACGCATTCCTTGGTTTATATCTTTACGATGCGTATAAGCTATACATAATTTAATGTTTATCGAATATTTTTGACGCGACACACGAAACTAACAGCCTGTTCCAATATAACCATACCATACCACGCTAGTGCTTTTGGCGTTTGAACTCTTTGGCTAACACTTACCGGGAACTGACCCAGTTTCCATTGCAAAATGTTCAATCCGGATCAGATTGTTAATCTGGATATATTGTGTGCTGTTTCCGTGGCGAAGATGAATCAATATCCTCATCTCTATGCAGATTAGTAATGAAGTGTTTAATGGAAACAGCACTCTATGTATCCAGATTCAACCTCAGATACGTTTTGAGTTTGTTGCATCGAAACTAGGCCAGTGACTTATGCAGCTGCAGCGGCGGTGGAGCTCCAGCGCACGGGTTCTTAGGTCACCTCGCTGTGGCAGTGGTCCGGATAAAGAGCGGTCACGAGTAGCCTCTGGTAGCTCAGTTGGTAGAGGGATGGACTGTAGCGAGTTCAAAAGGAATCCATAGGTCGCTGGTTCAAATCCGGCCCGGAGGGTTTCTTGTCCCCACAAAAGAAAACTGGTGCACCGTTGTTGAAAACTCGAGTAGGAGAGTGGGGTCAGGATATGCTGGCTGCCCTTGCATCTCGGGGTTAATTTATTGTAAGGATTGCTGATTTCACTTACTTCGAAGCTTTGGGGCACACTTTGCAGGATGAGTTGTGCAAACTCCAAGCTAAACACTGCCTTGGTCCAGTCAAGGATTAAAGTTTATCGCTGATTTTGTTTTTTCATACTTTTGGTAATAGCCTACGACACCACATTGATGACCTCGGTGTTTTGCAGCGCCACATATTCCAAGGTGCCACACAGCATGCCAACGCCAGCAAACTCAGCAACCGTAAGATATGCGCCCTGGAATGCGCCAAAATACATTTGAAGTGCGTCCTGAAGCTTTTATTTAGGCGACAACAGCAGTCTTTTAAAAGATCCTAGCTCCAGGATCACCATCTTACCCTGACCAGCCAGCCTTCAGTCATCGATGAGAACACAGCGGTTTTATTTTGTGGGGCAGTAAACCCTCCGGGCCGGATTTGAACCAGCGACCTATGGATGCCTGCACGTTCCTCTACAGTCCACCGCTCTACCAACTGAGCTACTAGAGACATTTGGCGAATAAGTGTTTTTTTCAGTGCTCTAGTTTATTGATATCACAAAATAATACGTCCCAAAGACTGCTTTCCAAAAGTCATACTTCCCAAACTATATTCAGGAAGGGTTGGCTCATACCCTGATGCAAGCATCAGCGACCCCTCAGAGGAGAGCAGTGGTGCTGTTTGAGATCACCGTGTAATCGATTAGAGGGATGTTCCTCCCCCATTGCCATTTAGATTAGGTTATGTTTAGGGGTGATTGAAATGGATTTATCCACGCAGTGCGCAGGAAAAGATTCTGCGTAGAATTAAGGTGCGGTAAGCGGTCCTTGGGTTATATCTGTACGATGCATATAATCTATGCAGAATTTAATGTTTATCGAATATTTTTTGACGCGACACGCGAAACTAACAGCCTGTTCCAATATAACCATACCATACCACGCTAGTGTTTTTGGCGTTTGAACTCTTTGGCTAACACTTACCGAGAATCGGCCCAGTTTCCATTGCAAAAGTTCATTCCGGATCAGATTGTGAATCTGGATGCATTGTGTGCTGTTTCCATGGCGAAGATGAATCAGCATCTTCATCTCTATCCGGATCCGTATTGAATGACCATGGAATCGGCATTCGATGTATCTAGATTCAACGTCAGATCCAGGTGAGCTTTTTCATGGAAACTGGGCCAATGACTTATGCAGCCGGAGCGGCGGTGGAGCTCCAGCGCACGGGTTCTTAGCTGACCTCGCTGTGAAAGTGATCCAGGTAAAGAGCGATGATGAGTATCCTCTGGTAGCTCAGTTGGTAGAGCGGTGGACTGTAGGGAGTGCCAGGCATCCATAGGTCGCTGGTTCAAATCCGGCCCGGAGGATTTCTTGTTTCCACAAAAGAAAACTGGTGCGCTGTTGTCGAAAACTTGGGCAGGAGAGATGGGTAAGGATATGATGGCTGCACCGCATCTTGGGACTGCTGCCTTGTAAAGATTTCTGATTTTGCTTACTTTGAGGCTTCAGGGCACACTTTACAGGAGTGCTTATGCTCACTTCAAGCTACACAATGCATTGGTCTGGTCAAGGTTTAAAGTTTGTCACTGTTTTTGTTTTGCCTTTTACTTTTGATAATAGGCTACAACACTGCATTGATGACTTTAGTGTTTTGCAGCGTCACATATTCCAAGGTGCCAAACAGCATACCAGCCAGACAACTCATCAACCCTAAGATATGCGCCCTGGAATGCACCAAAAATACATGTGAAGTGCATCATTAAGCTCTGATTTAAGCCACAACAGCAGTCCTTAATAGGATACTAACTCCGAGATCACCATCTTACTCTGACCATTCAGCGTTCAGTCTTCGACGAGAATACAGCGGCTTTCTTTTGTGAAGACAAGAAATCATCCGGGCTGAATTTGAACCAGCGATCTATGGATGCCTGCATGAGCTTCTACAATACACCGCGCTACCAACTGAACTACCGGAGGCATTTGGTGGACGCTTATTACCCCATAGGACCCAGCGTTTCATCTAAATCACGCCCCCTGCCGATTCACTGACTTTCCGCAGTCTTTACCCTCGGTTGATCCTCCAGAATACTTGGTAAATCGAGCAGACTGTAAACTATTTCAACTCGGCTTCGGTCCGGTGGCGTCAGAGCAGTACGTTTAAACCTGCGTCGAAATAACAAAATTGTCTTGCTCGTTTTAGATCGGTGCATTTCATGAGCTTGACAACTACATCACCACATTAAAATTACCTTGTATCATTGCTCTGGCTTTTTATATCACTAGATGCTTGGTAATTGTGGCGATAGCATTCTTTAAAAATAAGGTTACGTCAGTTGCTTTACATTCAAATTCCCATTGAAATTCAAAAGGAGATGGCTCCAATCCTAATGCAAGTATCAGTGACGCTTCAGAGGGGCACAACAGCGCGTTTTGAGGTCACCATGTGCTCAATTATTACCTTGGTTGTATGATTTCCATCGTTTTTATAACTTTTATGGCACCTGTGACGTCCCCGAGGCTAAAGGAATATTTATCTTGGGGAAAGTTTCAGCATTCAATTGACATTCAAAATTTGAGCACAGATTGCGGTGGAGAATGTGAGAATGGACAAATACTACATATACAGTTTATATCATGATGTTTGGCAACGACTTACGCGCGAGAGAAAATAAATATTAAAACTACCTACCTTTGGTACTACTTAAGTCTTAAGTTCACTGTATTTCTTTCAACCTACCCGGAGTTGTTTGACCTTGCTTCTGTTACAACGCAGTTTGCATCTTGCATATTGTGGTAAAAAGGTCATCCCTTCAGATGGGAATTTTAGATATCTAATATATGCTCAGATTTTCCGCTGTGTACTCAAATGTTTTCACCCAGCCACGGTCTCCTCTCAGACTAGGAAAAAGCTGAATACATGGAGGAAAAAGGATACAGGTGGATTCAAAGAAAAGAAAGCTACGATATGTTGACTAGCTCCACTCGAAGAGCTGTGCAAACTCAGCACACCTCTTCTCTGCCACGTCTTCTTCTGAGAAAACATAGCAAGAATGAAAGAAAACGGGTTGGCGCGTACGGGGTCGCCGGCTGGCTGTGCTGCTGGCGCGTTGGTCGGCGGGGCCGCCTGTCGGTGGGCGCGTGAGGTTCGTGCGTCGCGTCTGTTGGCCCTGGCGGGTCGGTCGCGCACTGCCGGATTGTGTGGGGGCATCAATCTGACCCCTAATGTTAGGATTGCGCTGAGGTTCGCACGTACCAATTTCTTACATGAGCAGCGTCGGCCTGTCGTTGATGGTCGGACTCGCTATGTCCACTCGGCGGCATTCACGGTGCCTCCGTAGCACTTGTACATACCTGAGATGTTGCTGGCGACGTCTGAGTGGCAGCGTGGGGTGACTATAATAATAATTATTGGGGCTTATTGACGCACCAACTGCCAGGGTCATATGGCGTCGCCAACTCTTTCCCTGTAAGAAGGGTTTCTCGGGAGCCAGCTTGCTCCTTGTTCAGGGAAGCCGCCGGGCCTTGAACCCGGGTCGGCTGCGTGGCAGACAGCTACGCTGACCACTCCACTACCGCGCCCCCAGCGCGGGGTGACGTCGGTTTGTGGCATCTGATAGCGCTGTAGGGATGCATATTAATTATGTTGTCGGGCCCATCGAGCAGAGGTATTATGTATTGATTGTGCTGGGTCCGGATGGTCAGGCTCGCCAGTAGTTGAGATGCGCTGCGAATTAACCAAGTTTTTTTTGGTACTGGGTACAGCTTCCTGAATCCCTTCCTGAATTTCCGGATGTACTCATTTATGTTATTTTTATTACCCGGCATTCTATTTTTGCTCTCCCCTGAGTGTACTTTATACACTCCGAACCATGCGTTCATTCTCAACATTGCGGTCAACGCATCGAACTTGTGCATCGCTGGAACCATCTGTAATTGTCGCTGCCCCCTCCTTGCGATCACCGCGTCGAAACGTGATGGCCCCCTTGCAGTCTGACATGGGCGACCTTTTCATTTTTTACCTTCACGTTATCTTTTAGATTTTCACTTGGTCAGTTTAGAGCACAGGTTCGTTTATATATTAAGTCGTTGCCTGCGAGTTTAACAAAGTTAACTTTTCAACTCTTTGATATTCTTATGTTTACTGTTTTAAGTGCATATTTTAGTCAGCTCGCAATGTGATCGTTGTTTGTAGTTTGTTGGCTCCTCATTTTTACCTGTAGTTGTATGTGACCTGTTTACCGTGACCATGTTTTATGATTCCTGACTTGAGCTCTTATTGGGGTATGACCCTGTTGCTCATATAGCACTAATAAATAAATCATCACTCGCTCGTTTGGGCTTTATCGCCATGCCTCATCTCATTTCTGTGTTCTTGGTTTTATCCCAAGTGTACAAGTGTACCAATAAATAAACAAATAAATAAATAAAAAATATATATATATATATATATATATATATATATATATATATATATATGGATGTAAACTACTGATCAACAACATTTTCTATTACGCCTGCGTGATGCGTTGCGAATAAAACGTGAATGGCTTCAAATGTTGAGAATAGGGTTACGAATATGAGAGTCTCACCTGCGCCGGGAATTGTCCCCAGTGTGATTTCCGGCTGCCCAAACACCGCATCATCGCCGGCGTATATGATGTCACACAGCATGGCGAGCTCGCACCCACCTCCCAGCTGGCGGGAAACAAGGTACGCCATATACTTAACAAATGACGTCACACATCATGGCGAGCTCGCACCCACCTCCCAACTGGCGGGAATCAAGGTACGCCATATACATAACAAATCACGTCACACATCATGGCGAGCTCGCACCCACCTCCCAGCTGGCGGAAAACAAGGTACGCAAATACGTAACAAATGACGTCACACATCATGGAGAGCTCGCACCCACCTCCCAACTGGTGGAAAACAAGGTATGCCATATACGTAATAAATAATGTCACATATCATGGTGAGTTCACACCTATCACCCAGCTGGCCGAACACCAAGACACCTCAAGAGAAGTACAACATACAGATAGCAAAGCATAGTGAGAAATGAGGTATGATATCTTAGGATAGAATTTTCTATGAAAGATGAGCTGCAGTTTTGTGGTCAAGGACGAAATTGAATAATACACGAAGTTAAATGCTTCTTTTACTAAGTACAGATATTTGTAGATTATATTTAGGCAGGGAGATTGTGTGCAGGACTAGCTTCATCACTCCGTCTCATGGCCTTTTTATGATCAAGCAAAGATTTTAGGATTATTTAAGATTCTGATATCATTTCTGACCACCATGTTTGTTGTAGTGAATTTAAAGGCGTACCATTTTCGGGAAAACTTGAGTTTGATTATTAAACATTTCAACACTTAAAGATTATAAACTCGACATCATTTGCTGTTAGGAAGAAGACATAAAATTAAAAATATCTGAAATATACAATAGAACCACGTCGGTGGCGCCACCTTCACTGTCGGTGACGACTTACCGCAAAGCCACTGACAGCGGCGATGACTGGTTTCTTGCAGTGACTGAGACGATCCCATTCCTGCAGAAACCCTTCCACTATCACCTCAGGGAAGGAACGGGGAAGCATCTCCTTGATGTCCGCCCCTGAAGACAGTGTTATTGTGCAGCCTCAAAGGACGTCCGTTCATCCTGTTCAATCGCGTTAAGACTGACCCGGGAAGAACAAGCTGATTATGATGATTGGAGTTTTACAGAGCGTCAGCTGCTAAGGCTATATGCGCCCGAAGAGCACTCGTAGTAGTTTTGGCTTTGAATTTGCAAGGAGAGTTGGGGTTTGATCCCATATCATCCGAGATGTGGGCTGAACGTATTGCTGCTAGATTATGTTGGTACCAATTAAAATGTTCAGGTATAGAAAAATTATCGTGAGTGGAAATTTTCTATTTATTTCTTGCAGTCACTATGAAAAAATTTTCATTTAAGAATTTCAGAAATTCATTGAGATATATTTTCGCATACAGTCTGGTTCTATATTTTACTCATTTTATCCTTGACTCATGAACTATCAATGCTGAAAGCCCTGAAGGGAACAGCGCTGCCTTTATCAGCAAAGCAATATTTACTTGTCCCTTACCTGCTGCAAAAACCCTGGCTGACCGGTGATGACGATGACCTTGACCTTGATATCTGCTTCAAGGTCATCCAGCAGCCGAGCCAGCTGATTCATGAGGAGGTCACAGAGGGCGTTCTTGGCCTTGGGGCGATTCAGAGTGAGAACGGCGACGGAGTCGTTATCGCCATGCTTCTCCAACAGAACCATCGCTTCCGGCTCTGCAAACAGAGCATTACAAATGCACACCTCCCAAAACAAAAATTGAAACTTTCGGAAACTGTTGGTGTAGAAATGCATCTTGATAAACTGCCACTTTTCTAAATGGCAGTTATAAGCTCAGATGGAAGAACATGGGATTGCATGTAACAGTGAGCAGAGCCGAGATCTGGCGCATGGCAATCGGGGCCCCGAAATGGACTTTTTCCACAACATCAGTGCTGACCCGACTCGCCTTCTAACCGAAATGTCTGCTTAAAGGGAATGTGGTACCTTAAAACGTGATTTTAACTGAGATAGCCAAGTTATAAAGCATGGCGGAAAACCCGGAACTCAATATATCATTTGTCTTGAAACTCAAAATGTCCGTGGAGAAAAACTAAAATCCTACCTGAAATGTAACCTAAATCTACCCCAGCCAGGCGGCCACAGTTGTCAGCTGTTGGTGTGATGACAGTGCTGACGTCATGGTGATTAATCAGCCAATTGAAGCCCTCGAAGCCTGTTGAATATGATAGTATTTGTCAGATCATGACGTCATCCACAGACAGAGGTTTATTTTTCACCCTAGGGGAGCATTTATCATAATATTGAGCTCAGTGTACATTTTTTAGAGACATCATGGACATTTTCATGACTTTTGGCTAAAAACACCCCTAATTATACCAAATTCCTGGATTCGACCAAGGTGCCACATTCCCTTTAACGTGTGTTATCAACGGCTTCTCCCGCCGTGGAGCGACATCAGCCGTGGCTGCAGGCCGAGGTTATCCTTTCTTATCGTTGTCGTTAATTATGATCATGGTCATTTACATAGCTATTTACTGGACTCCCTGATCGGGTAAGTCCGTGACATCATACAAGTCAGAGAGACACAACCTTCTTGTATGGAAAATATTATCCTTTGTATCATTTCGCTCTCTTGCTACTTCTGACAATGTCTATGAATAGGATTTTGTGATGCACCGTTGCAAATATTATTTGTCTGGTAGACACAGCAGACCAAAAAAGGCGCATGTCATTTTGATCAGCTCAATGGACTCCGGCTCTGCCTTGAAATGAGCCAATTCCAAGGTGATATATGAGTGAGTCAGAGTTAAGGGTGGCGAAAGAGTCACAGAAAACGACCACTGAAACTGGCAAAGATGTGAGCGAAATATCGGAGGTTATACTAATATCCGAGAAAGAGCAAACTCCGAAAGGAACAGGTGTCGGTCAGGTGAACATATTCCAGCCAAACAAATCGCATTAAAAATAGCTAGCAACGTTTCAAGCCAAAATGTAATGTAATGCGCCGTTATTTGAATGAAGCAATCGACAGGCTAGAGTCCACATGGCCACCTTACTCTCCAGAGATCTGGCAGAATTTAGAGAAAATGCGAATAAAAACCTGAGAAACACTTATACGAAGTATCCAAAGGCTTCGAAAGACGAATGTAATAGTGGAATCAAAAAGTTTAAAATGTGAGAAATCTGCAACAATCAAGGAGGAAAGCTAAAAGTCAAAATAAACGAAGGGAGAATGGGGAACTGAACTCGAGGCTCCCGTGCTAGATATTCCATGGAAATATACTGGTGCTGTGCTTCACCCCACCCATGGCCTTTCCTGGATCCGCCACTGCGTTAACGAGTGACGCGGTCCCCGCGCGTTCAGACCAGAGGTCAGAAAAAGTGTCCAAGTGTCACCAAGGGAATTTCAAACCAAACTTGTCTGACCAAGAATGTTGACGCTCTGCACCAAAAGGGAATTATTTTCCAGACTCTCTGACTCGTTTTAAATCTTAACCCCCCCCCCCCGGGACCCCCAAACCCCCCCAAAGGTTTTGGGGAAAAAAAGAAAAACAAAGGCCCCAGCCCAGCAGCTCTACCCCCTCCCCCCCCCTTCCCCCCTCCCCCCTCATCCTTCCCCCCTCCCCCCAGGTACCCCAGGCCACGGCACCAAAAAAGGCCCCCCCCCCCCCCCTCCCCTCCCCTTTAAAAAAAAATTTAAAAACCTCAAAATTAAACCCCACCCCTTTTACCCCCCCTCCACCCCCCACCAAAAAATAACATTTTTTTTTCCTCCCAGGCGGGGCCACCCCCCCCCCCCAAAAAAAAAAGAAAAAAAAATAAAAAAAAAAAAAAAAAAAAAAAAAAAAAAAAAAAAAAAAAAAAAAAAAAAAAAAAAATTTACACCCCCCCCCCCCCCCACCCCCTACCTCCCCCTTTCCTTTCCCCCCTCCCCAAAAAAAAAAAAAATAATAAAAAAAAAAAAAAATTTTAAAAAAAAAAAAAAAAATAATAAAAAAAAACCCCTTTTAAAATTCCCCCCCCTTATTTTATTAAGAACCAATGCCCAACCCAAAACACCCACCCCCCCCAACAAAAAAAAAAAAAAAAAAAATAACAAAAAAATAAAAAAAATTTAAAAAAAAATTAAAAAAAAAAAAAAAAAAAAAAAAAAAAAAAAAAAAAAAAAAAAAAAAAATTAAATAGTGTACTGGCAGACTGAGCGTCAACTCCTCACGCTGAGGTGTGCGCAATCTTTCCTATTTGTCCACCGATTTCATCTGGTTTTGCCACCAGCTTTGTTGGCGTGTTGGCAGATTTTTCTACCACTGGTTAAGACATTCAGGGACAACCGGCCGGTCGCAGGACCTGACCGATAGCCCGATGGCAGGGGCGGAGCCTCGGGAGAGGACTGACCCAGCAGACACAGAGAAATTGCCGCTTGGCGGCGCCACCGGTAACCCGGTCCCACAGTACAGCGCAGCAATCTGTGCGGGATGGAGAGGCGGGCGTACAGGGAATATGTGACTTCGCTTGTTAAAGAATCAGTGAGTACGCTACTGCCCGCGGCAGTTATCACGCGAAGGGACAAAGATCAAGCATACTGCGTACTAGCGTACTAGGTGGCAACAGCAAGACGGTCGTGTGATTTGTGAGATCAGGTGGGAAGTGTATACGAGTTTACCTAGGTGTTTGGAGCTTTAAAGAAATAGGTGACTGACAGACTCATAGCTCTACGGAGCCGGATATACAAGTCTCTTCTTTTTACAAGGCTCCAGAAAAAGGCGTATACTATGCACACGTGAGGCGGATTAGTCGTCTTCAAGCAGGAACAGCGCTTGCACGGTGAGTTGGTGGAAGACATGGATCAGCTCAGGGAGCTGATTTTAGAAGCTGTACCTGTTGTGGGGAACTAGGTGCAGGCACTTAACCCTCGCCCCACATGGGGTATCGATGGCCCCCTAAGGTTTTTTTTCGGAATAACAGAAACAGGACGTGGCGCAGCACGGCCGTTGAGAGCTCTGTTTCTCACCCCATCATGTTTTCACCTTCCCTGAAATGTTTTACTCCGGGTCACGCACGGTCAGGTCACCAGGCGAGGTCAAACAAGTTCACCTCACATCAAATTTTGACCTCTACTATAGCTAAATTTCTAAGCCGATTGATTTGAAACTTCCTACATTTAATGATCCCTCCAGGGTCTACAAAATGTATGTCCGGGATTTTTCTATTTCTTGACATGAAGTCAGGTCACGAAGTGACCTCTCCCATTGAAAAATAATGGGGAAAAGCTGTCTTATGATCTAAAAGTCACAAAAAGTATTTCAAATGCTCAAATTGCTCAGAAAAACGTTTTCGGACACCCTTTCACGGATCCCAGGGACAATATTTAGCTTTTGACCTATCTGAGTTCATCACAGGTTACCAGGGGTCAAAAACGTATTTTGACGGTAACTTTTGAACTAATCAAGCTAGAGCGCTGAATCAAACGTCATCGTGTATGTGTCATCACTGGCTTTCATTTTATATGCATCAAGGTCAATTTCTGACGTTTCGTGACCTCAGGCCATATAAGGTCACTAGGTGAACTCTTGGAGGTCAAACCACTGGTGGGAGGTCATTATATTTCACATAGCAGAAAAAGGTCTGGTGTTTTCCTATCAGATGTCTTTTACCAGGCCGTAATAGCTCTAATTTCATGAGAGCTATGCCCATCTTTCTTAAGCATTGCATATTTTAGTGGAAATAGTGTATCATGACCTAACTTGACCTCTGGAGGTCAAGCCATTGACCTGAGTGCTTAAACATCTGAATTAAATTATTACTGAATTCACACGAACATTCTAATGTATTTTGCAGCTTTGCGCTAACCCTCATATTTACGGCGACAGAGGGGGCCATCAATGCCCCCCCCGTGGGGCGAAGGTGGCGGCGAACCCCCGGTGGGGCGCGGATTAATACTCGCAGTGGAAACGGGTTTGGCGTCAACGCGCAGTGGAGGGGGTCCTAAAGTACCCTGAGATCTTGGAAACCAATTTAAGAGAGTTAAAAATCCAGAGCTGCAAAAAGTCGGGCTCTCGGGTCATAAAGTGCCCGACAGATTTTAGGGCACGGTATGGTCTTGCGACAGATCTTACAATCTGTGAGAAAAAAATCTTGAAAGGAAGCAGAAAATATTTTTTGTTCTAAAAAAACTCAATATTAGAATTGTCACCTCTTTCACTCAACAAGTTTTTCATGAATTTGCACCTCTCCCATATCAAGCCAGTGTGCGGCAAGAACCGATGGAAAATCGAGGGCTTATGCACAGAGGGTCTTTTCGAGGGACTTATGAATCGAGGAACCTTTGAATAGAGGGCCTTATGCACAGAGGGCCTTTTAAACGTCACCCAGAAAATCCTCTGCTGGAAAAATTCCTTCACCGGCCTGTCGGGCCCGATTTGTATTCCATAGCACGCGACAGCTTGGCCCGACAGGCCGCCGTAAAGGTAAAGGCGACAGGCAAAACAGTTTTTTTCCTTCGTTTCCTTCGTTTGGAAGTACGCTCAACGCTGCCGCAAGGGCGCTGTTTGAACAGCGCCCTTGCGGCAAAGCCGGTGTAAAAGGAAAGGCCTTGGTTTGAAGAAAAGCAGCCCTGCGGTTTGATGTGTTGCCTTGTGGATATGGCGGAGGCCAAGGCCCTGGTTGTGTTTTTGATTATTTTTCTCTTGCATTACTTTGGTATACATCTTGAGTAAACTGGTTGAGCCTGGATTTCATCGTCCATAGTTGAAGGGCTGATAAATGGCTCCGATTAAGCTGAAGCCCCTTCCACCGTCCCGTGTCAAGCTTAAATGTGGATTTGAGGGATGTGGATATTTTGGCGAGAAACGTTTTTTAAGGAGCATCAGCGAATCAAGCATTCTGGGCTGCCCTGCAAGTTCAGGAACAGTGGTTTTGGCCAAGGAGGTCGTTTTGAAGCATGGATCAAACAGCAGGCAGATCAGAACAGTGTGGGGAGAAAACAAAGAAGTAAGTGATGTGGTGTTCGTTGTAATTTCGGCAGCTTACATTTATTTCCACACAGTATGTTATGCTCACTGTTGATCAATAATTTTAAATGATATTAATAAGGGAAAAATGAATTTTACCAGCAGACTGGTCAAATTAGACTAAAACATTTGATTTTCCCTTCCATCTTCTTTTAAACCCAATGCCTGTTTGTCCAGAATTAACCACAAAAGTTGCATACCTTCATCAGTGGATTTGTAGATGCCAAAGAAACAAAACTCTTCACCTTTCCACATTAATTTGAGTTTTAAGTACCAAACTATTTCTCCTATTTCATTTTATTCACTTACCTAAATATGCCTATGATCTATGCCAAGGGGACAAAGATATAACAAAAACACAGCCTAGTGCAACCTTTACTCATTCCTTTTACTTTTAACTTCCTTGGAAACATGATATTTATTTGACATTTACTATCTAACTGACTTAAGGTTATTTATTAGCCTCATGAACTTCAGATCCTAAACCACGTACCCTCATGGAAATGAGCACGGCAATGCATGAAAAACTTTGAGATAGCCAACAGCTTCAAAATTTAGGATTTTTCATGTAAACATGCATTTAAAGTCATGGAAAGCTAATATTACATGTTTGTATTCAACTACAAGTAGCCATGATCCTTAAAAACACTTTTGAATATCAAAAAAGTACCCCTCCAATCTTGTTTGTCTGGCCATCAGAGCAAAATCCATATATAAATTTTGGGGGTTCCTTCCAAATTACCCCCTCCCACCTCCAAAAAACTGAAATCATGAAAATCTGCAGAAGCTGGCATAAGTAACCGCATGGTATGGGAACCAGGTCAGCTTTCCCCCATTGCAAACTATATTTTTTAAGTATTCTGGGCTGGACTATGTAACATAATAACAAAATATCACTTATTCTCATTCTAGTGCAGCATTTTTTGTCAATGGCGGCTGCAGAGGACTGAAAAAGGGGCGCTGCTTTTCATGTTATTGTATATTTCCACCTGTGACCTAAATCATCTGAATTCAAGACTGAGTCTTATTCAAGACCCAGTCGAGCTGACTTTGACACACACTATTTGTATGCTGTACGTCCACAAATCTCAAATTACATCCAATAATAAATTTCCTTTACCAATGGTGACTCCAGAAAATGGGAATTGGTGGTTCGGTATTAAATTTGTTATAGGTTTCTGCCGATAACCTTAATTTCCTGAGCGTGTCTGATAATTGAAAACCCGAAGAACAGTCCCAGTTCTAGATTTTTGAAAATTAATAGACTTGTGTCATTCCACTTAGATTTTCCATAGGCGGCTTCAGAGCACGAGAAATAAGGATATCACACATATAAGGATCAGAGCGCAAAAATAAGGATAATGATATCCATTGGTGCCAAACTTGAAGTTTTTTATGCTAATTTTAGTATTTTCTATTAAGAATGTGGAAAAAGAGTAGGAACATTTTACCAATTGAATGGGTTTTAGACAATTTTAATAGTCCTATCCTAACCACCCGACAGATTTGGAGGTTTTTTTGAAAGTGCCCGACAGATTTGAAATTTTTTGCAGCTCTGTAAAAATCACCCGTTGGCGGTGCGTGAGGTTGATAGTGATATACATTATGGCCAAGTTTCATTGACTTTTGTCAATGTCTTCAAGGTCAAACGAGGTCGTCAAGGTCAAATCTAGGCCGTGCTGGAAGCCTATTGGGAAATGCCGTAATTGTTCAGAAAAAAACTGGAATACACCAAAAATGGACTAATGTCATAGAGAAAAGCTACCGCATAATATTCTCTGACAGTTTGAGGTCATGTTTATTCATGGCCAATGGCCTATGACGTAACAATATGACATATTTACAATAATGGAAAATTTAACTGGCAGCCTAGCAGCGTTTGGGCGGCAATTGAGGCTTTGATCTTGAAAAAGACCTCTGATCTTGACCTTTAAATTTGACCTTGACATTGAGCAGCCTAACTATGAAGTCATAAGCATAGCATACTTCACACCTAATAATGACATCTGACCGGAATGATGGGTTAATTGACCTTGATCTGTGACCTTTGACCTTGACCTTTAATCGGGTCGATCTTGACACATAACCTGATTATATGATGTTATGACGTCAGCACTCAGTCTACAGTGCAGGCGAACTGGTGTGACCACGCGATTGTGACATGTAAATGTATGTTGCGGTAAATGGGGTTTGACTGGGACATATTAAGTTCTTGTAAAAGTTATTTAAGACACCAGTCGTATTTGTTTATTGCTCATTAGGGCTCATGAGCAACAGGAATCATCCCAATAAAAGCTCAAGTCAATATTATAAAACATCATCGGGTAATCACTAAGATGTGGAAGATACAGTGTAAAATACAGCTATAAACACTTAAAATACATTATAAAACACATAATAGCATATATGAGCCCATCGACAGATACACAGGAGGCGAGTACATTGTAAAGTACCTCAATAAAATGGACTAGATCCTAAATCAGGCATAAAAGTAAAATAAGAATAAAAATCACTGCACACCACACAACCAAGACGGGATATTACTACATCGGCTCTGCCGGTAGCTGTTTGATATAAGCACGTGTCTGAGCCATGAATTGAGTGTATGTGCACCTGAAAGGATCAGCATGGGGGCATGCAGCTACGAAAGCGTTAAAAGCTCCAGGTGCACGGCAGAACAGACCGCGCTTGACCGTGTCTACTCTCCCTAACGGCACATGCAGCAAGGTTTCCGTCATTGCACGAGTGTATCGTGACGGCACGTGCAGTGAAAAGCTCCCAAGCAGTAGGGCGAGTCAGTCCTGGCAGTGATAATTTTGTGCACGAACGAAATATCATACTGAATCCTGCGGTTGGCGAGCGACTCCATTTTAAAGCATGCCAAAAGATCGGAATAGGCCAAGGACTGTGCGTGTCGGAATGAAACTGATGATAGCCAAATTAGAAACTTGTGCTGTATTTTTTCGAGTCTGTCTAGGTGAGTCTTGGCAGCTCCTCCCCAAACGATACATTCGTATTCCAAAATAGACCTAATGTTGCCAAAATACGCCGCCAACATCGGCTCTGGCTTGAATTTTTATCTCCATCTCAGTCGCCCCCCCACTGGGTGACCTGTTTGGAGTGATCTTATCATCAAGCCGAGTGCCCTATTTGCCTTGCTGACAACCTGATCAATGTGATTTGCGAAAGTTAATTTGGAATCTAGCCACACGCCGAGATCACGTACAGAAGTAACTTTTTCTAATGGAATGTTTTGAATTTTGTAAGTGACCAGAATTTGTTGGCGTTTTAGAGTCATTGTAAATGATTTACATTTTTCCGGGTTCAACTGAAGGTTCCAAGCGCGAGACCAATCAGCTAAAGCATTGAAGTCGGCCTGAAGAAGTTCGGTGTCCACTAAAGAGGTAATCTGGTGGTAGAGCTTGACGTCATCAGCAAATAACAGACAGTTTGTCTTGATTTTTGAGGCTAGGTCATTGACGAACAGGGCGAACAACAATGGTGATAGAATCCCTCCTTCTGGTGTTCCAAAGTGTACAGGTGTCCATTCAGAAAATTTTCCATATACAATTACACGCTGTTTTCGGTTAACCAAATATGAAGAGAGCCAATTTAGAGCTGAACCGGTAATTTTGTACGAATGTCTTAACTTGTATATCAGGAGTCTGTGGTTAACGCTCTGGAACACTGCTGTGTAGTCCGTGTATATGACATCTGTTTGAATTTTGGAGTTAACACCCGCACTGGAGGGGGTCTGGCACTAACGCGCACTGGAGGTGGGGACCTGGTAGGCCCCCCTAAGATCTTGGAAACTAAGAGGGTTAGAAACACACCACTTGGTAGGTGGGTGGGGGCTATGGTGATCTACATGATGACTAATTTTCATTGACCTAGATCAATATCTTCAAGGACAAACGAGGTTGTAAAGGTCAAATATTGGCCATGCTGGTATTGATTGATAAATGCTGTGATTATGCGGGAAAATGGCGAGAATAAGCTAACGGCGGACAAGTTTCATAGAGAAGAGGTCTTATAGAGGCTTCCCCACAACTTTTGGGTCAAGGTCATTCAAGGTCATTGACCTTTAAGGTCACCATATGGTGTACTACTTATTTACACTTTGACTAACACTGTAGCCACTGTTTGGCGGGAAATGAGGATTGACCTTTCCCAATGACCTTTGACCGTGACCTTTGACCTTGACCTTTGTATTGGGGTACCCTACCGATGACGTCATAGCATAATATATGTCAAACGGGGTAACGTCATTTGGCCGGACGCACAGTGGTCAGTGACCTTGAAAGTGTAGATATGACCTTGACCTGTGACCTTTGACCTTGACCTTGACTTTCATGTGAAGTGACCTTGACATATAGCCCCGCTTATATGACGTTATGACGTCACCACTCGGTCTTCAACGCAAGCTAACTGGTCCGACCGCGCGTTTACGGCGATCTCAAAATGCAGGTCTGACTTTGAAAGCCTATAAGTCAAAAAAATTTTAACCGATTTTCAAAAAGTCTTCACCAATCGACGCGCTATTAAATTCTGTTAAATGTAGCCAGGTTTCGTTTTTCGGCTACAAGCGGTTCTCCGGCCACCTTGGAAAAACAGGTGGGGGGCCTCCGAGGCCCCCCCTCCAGTGCGCGTGTTAACGGACTTCCACGCAATTTTCATGAGAGAAGCTAAATTTGTATCGCAGGATTTACGTGGAACAAACCCATGCTGATTCGGAGCCAAAACTGGGAGGACATGCGGTAGAAGGGCGTCACATACACAACGTTCCAGAATTTTTCCAAACAGTGGGGTGAGCGAGATCGAGCGATAATTACAAGCCAGTTTTCGAGCAGGGACGGCGGATTCCAGGGTGCAAGTGGTGCAGTTGCACCACTCGATTTTTTTCAAGTAGTGCAAAAGTATCTTTTTGCACCACTTGTTTTGGCTTTGTCCAGGGAGGCGCCCCCCCAGGCCTCAGCCGGCGCCCCCGGCCGGTCAGAGAAAATCAAGCCTAATTACCGCCTACCTGAAGAGGTAGGATCCTCTGTGAAAAAGACATTTTCATACATGAATGACGCACTTTGACATCAAAACTGCACCCTGGAAAGCAAAAGGCACCCCCTTGAGTAAAGGCGCCCCTCTGGATAGCATAGGCGCCCTTGAAAAGCGTAGGTGCCTCCTGGAGAGCTGAGGCGCCTCCGAAGAAGAGAAACGGCGCCCCTAGATATCACATGCGCCCTCTGGTTAGCACAGACACCCCTTGACAGCAAAAGGCGCCCCCGCAGAGAAAAGGCGCCCCCTGGACAACATAGGCGCCCTTTGATAAGAAAGCGCCCCCTGGAGAGATAAGAGAGAAACCCCCCCCCCTCCCGAGAACAACGGCGGCAGGGACGGCGGATTCCGCAGGACAGGGTGTGCAGTTGCACACCTTGAAAAAATGATGGTGTACAATAGTATATTTTTGCACACCTGGTTTTGACCTCGTACGGGGAGGCCCTCACGGATTTGGGTGGCACCCCGGATTTTGCCGGCGCCCCCGGCCGGTCAAGAGAAAATCAGACACATCGCCTGTCTGAAGGGGTAGTACCCTCTGTGTAAAATAAAATACACTTTCAAATATGAATGGCGCCCCCTGACATCAAAGCTGCACCCTGGACAGCAAAAGGTGCCCACCCCCTTGAGTAAAAGCGCCCCTCTGGATAGCAAAGGCGACCTCTAGACAGCAGAGGCGCCCCTGGACAGAAAAAGGCACTCCCAATTGAGGAGTAACGACGCCCCTGAATAGCATAGGCGCCCTCTGGTTAGCACAGGCACTCCTGTACACTAAGAGGCGCCCCCTCCCCATAGAGCAAAGGCACCCCTCTGGATATCATAAGCTCCCTTTAATAGCAATCGCGCTCCCTGGACAGCAGGGGCGCCCTCTGGATAGGATAGGCGCCCCCAAAACAGCAAATACGCCCTTTGATACCAAAAGCGCCCCATGGACAGAACACACCCTCTGGATAGCATAGGCACCCCTGGACGGCAGAGACGCCCCTAAAGAAGAGCAACGGCACCCCGGGATAGCATATGCGCCCCTGGTTAGCACAGGCATCCCTGGACAGCAAAAGGCGGCCCCCGCCCCCTGAGTAAAGGACCCGGGTCTCTGGATAGCATAGGTGTCCCTGGATAGCGCAGGCGCCTCCTGGACAGCAGAGACGCCTCCGAAGAAGATCAACGGCGCCCCTTGATATCATATGCACCCCCTGGTTAGCACAGGCACCCCTGGATAGCAAAAGGTGCCCCCCCCGGAGCAAAGGCGCCCCCTCTGGAAAGAATAAGCACCCATGGATAGGAAAGGCGCCCCCTGGAGAGGACAGCAGAACATTTTTTAAGGAAAACTCAGTGGAGGGGGCGGTGGAGATTTTCTTGTGCTGGCCATTATAATGTCTTCGGGGGATCAAACCCCCCATTTGGAGGGGGGCGTTAATAAAATTTAGACGTGCAAGTGTTAAAAAATGTCTCCTAATTTTTGTTATTCCATATTCTAAAGATTACAGATGCTGCCCAGGACTTGCGGGATTTTTTCAACGGAAAAAGGCCAAACCGGGTTTGCGAAAAAGCCAAAAGGGTCAAATTGTATTTGCACTAAAAAATAGTTTTTTTCATAAATTTCGTTCAAGTTCTTCCCAGTACGGCTGTTGGAGTCTGAGTCTCATTGAAGTCCTCAAGGGACTTGTCACGGAGACCCCGACCCCACCACCCGAACGAGTAACGCCCACAATGAAGGGTTGATTTAGAAGCCAAAGTTTAACCTCCCAAAAAGCACAGGGATGGCCGCCTCGCTCAGGTCACCCTCTCATCAGTCAGTTACCAGCCGACCTACGTCGGGCAAACGATTGAGCGCCGGAGCGTCTCAGGGGAACCGATCTCAAGCCTGGACATGCACTGCCACTGCATGCTTCTCAGCAGCGGGCCGGAGCCCGACGCTCTACCAACTGAGTAACCGGGGCGGCCAAATGGCCAAATAAATACCACAAAAGCCATATTTGAGGCTAAAACGAACCCTACCGGGTGTCATAAACCCACAGAAAAAGGACAGAGCACTCTTGTATCACTGCAGTGAACAGTGCTCTGTATAAAACTAAATGTTGATAATTTGATATTGACTTGACGATATATTTTTAGCACACTGCCCATCTCATAAGAAGGCAGGCGTCCCCTTCCAATCCCGTGTGGCGACCCAATTATTTTATCCACATAACTAAACAATTTTTTAGCATCATCAATTATCTTGGTCGCACCACTCCCCCTAACATTTGATATCTTCCTGCTTTTTCTGTGAATTGTTTGCTCTTGAACAGTGACGGATCCATAGGCAGATTCAGGATTGCCAATCGGAGGGGAGCACCTTCCCGGGGGCGCCATCCGGAGCAGGGGGCGCCACTTTTGACCGGAAAAACCTACCAGGTGGGCGTAAAATCCCATCGGTGAGCACCGATTTTCGCATCCTGGGGGAAAGTGGGAAGCGCCACTTCAGGCGAGTGCCATCGACCTTTCAGGGGGGCGCCGTGATCATTTCGGGGGCGCCGAGGATAGATGGGGGGCTGCATCTGCCCCTCCCCTTTGCCCCTGGATCCGCGTATGGGCGGATCTAGAATTTTAGTAAGGTGGGGGGGAAACGCGGAGCCTCAAAGTGGGCACTTTACCATCAACTTTTCACCCAAAGGGCGCCTATGGTATTCGGTTTTCGGTTGCCGTCATTTTGGTGGATCGTATTTTTAACAACGTCCTATCCCACCCTCTCCCAGCCATAACAGTTTGTACCAGCCAAGCAAGATGCCTATTTGGCGTGATATTTGAAACAATGAATTGCTAAACAGTTCAGTCCACACTTTTTCGGCACCTCTTGAAAAATCTGTAACTGCCACTAGGTCATGGAGAAATTCAAGACACTTGGGAAGATGCAACAGCTGAACATAAAGGTATATATCTGAGGATTTTTCTATTAGTGAAGAGGGGTTAAGTTTATTTTAATATCAAATATGATAAGCATCATTTTGCCTTTCCACGTGGCCAAGATTCGTAAGATAATGATGAGAGGACATTGAAAATAATCGCAGCGAGTGTGAACCTGGCCTGTGCGCTGTCCAAGAAAATTACCTCAGCGGAAAAGCTTTAAGTTGTAGGAAACACAAACCGGACTTTAACCCACATTATTAATTGCTCCTAAAAATAATGTTTGAACCAGATGGCAGACTCAAGGAGATATAAGGGAAGTTGAAACGTTAAGATAAACACAGAATGAGGTATGTGGGCATTTTCCATCGACCCTTATCTATATTCTTCAATTCATCAGCATGGGAGAATTGCTCTTGTGCGTGAAATTTTGGAGGTGTTAAGAGAATTTCGGTAGCCATGTGATTGAATGCTGAAATAGATCATGCCATAGGCATGTGTGATTTGTGACATAAATGGGTTCTACTAGAATAAAAAGAAAACAGTTTCAACGTGTCCAAGTACTCTCTTGATAAATTGATAACTTTTTTTCGTTTATTGGTTGTAATTTGCGCGTTTAATGATCATGTGCAGTGTTCAGATCGAAGTGAGAAGACCATTCAGATTGATAAAACGAGTATATTTTGTCACTGACCATCCACTTATACCATCAACCATCGCCTTCAGGTCAAGTTCAGGACTCATTTAACACGCGCATTGACGGGGGTCTGAGCCACCTTCGCATTGACGGGGGGCGGGTACCCGCCCCCTACGATCTCGAGAACCACGGTAGGTAGCGAAAAACGGTAAACGGCGTTAGGCTGCCCATCCACTTCTCCATCGAAAACATTTGGACCATTTTTTGTCAGGTCACATTTAAGGTCACGAGAGGTCAAAACATGCCCGTCATAGGGATAACATGTAAATTCAGTTTTTCGGCCATTACATCTGAACAAGTAAAGATAGAGCAAAACGACTTAAACTGTATGAATCCTCCTAGCAAGCCGAATCGAATGATATATAATTTGACCTTACTAGGTCAAATCAAGGATTTGACCTGACCTGAGGTCAGGTCAGGGTCAAATTATATAAAATGCATATCATTAGAACTGCAAAGCCCAGGCGAGTCTAATGCAGCTAAAATAAATGCTCTATCACCATCCGTTACTGAGTTATTCCGTAAAAACCATTTTTCCCATGTATTTCCAATGCAGAGGTCATGCCTCGTACCTGACCTTAGGTAATCGATATCAAAAATACCGGAACATATTTTAGAGAACTCGGTGGGTCCATTATCTGATATGAGTTTCAATCGGATAAGTTCACCCTCCTCCGACTTATGCTATCTTAAACTTTTTTGAGGTCGGGTCACTTGACCTGTACTGGTGACCTGACCTGAGATGACCTAACCTTAAAATTTTAAAAAAGTTGTAAAAATGATGAGGGAAAAGGTATACCAAGTACGGCGGCGCTACGCGCCGCCGTTTTTCTACTATCTCCGAAAAACCCGAGGGGGGGCAGGTACCCGCCCCCCGTCAATGCGCGTGTTAAGAGAAGAGGTAAGCGTGCACTGTGCATGCCCAAATCGAGACACAGCCGCCCTCCCGATGGACAGACCGCGCAGAAATACGTCCTCGTCGCGTTTGATTTCGCGCACGCGTACGACGTAGTGGACCACCACCTGCTACGCGTTCGCCTGCTGTAGATGGGGCTGTCAAATTGCACGGTGGCCTGGATTTGGCAGTGACTCCGGGACCGAAGAGTCCAGGTGGAACTAAATGGTGTGCTTTCCAGTGAGCGCATTTTCCGAACTGGCCTGCCGTAAGGAAGTGTCTTATCGCCAGTTTTATTTTGTATGGGCGGCTCGGCTGGTAGACGCACTCTGCGCGGTTCCCGGATGCTCCCCTACATGTACGCCGATGATACGGCGGCTCTCTGCACGGGCAACAACATCCAAGTCGCCAAGGACCGGGCGCAATAAAGCTGCTGCTGGCACCCTCATGAAGTGGACCCGACAGCACAAAATGGTGGTATCAGGAGCCAAGATCCAAGTACTGGTGATGTCCCAGTGGGCCAGAGACGCCGATCCCTTCAATTTTAAGGTCGACGGGAAGTCTGTCACTGCTGGAGACACCCTACAGCTACTTGGCGTCACCATCGATCGGCTCCTCCATTTCGGTCCACACTGTAAGAGACTGTGGGAGAAGGTCCACCCCGCATCTCCCACCTACGTCAACTGTCCGGCTGCAACTGGGAGCTGCACGAACAGCACCTCCGAACCGTCGCTACTGGCTACGTGAGAGGAGCGATGGAATAAGCGGCCGCAGCGTGGCTCCACGCCACACCGCCATTTCATGTCGAGCTGCTGGAACGCAAAATGAGAGCGTCGGCGCGTATCATCACAGGATGCACCCACTCCACTCCCAGCCGAGTTAAGACTCCCCGTGTAGCGGCCAGAAGGAGGGTACTCGCGACCCGACTGCTGGTGAAATTCCATACCCTGCCGCCTGAAGACCCTCTGTGAAGACGTGCGGAGGCGACAGCGCCCTCTCGACTCTCCTCAGTGACCGCGTGGCGGCAGGTGGGCAAAGACATGTGGGATCAAGCAGGCATCTCCCTCCCCATCGAGTCTTTCCTTCCTCGACGTCTTCCACTGTGGGTATCAGGAGAGTGAGTCACATTTCAACTAGACGTGGGCCCACTGACATCAGGAGCGCCACCTGTCCGGAAGAAGCGAGTAGCTCTCCCCCATCTCGCTTCCCTGACTCAATGTGCCACATGGGTGTGGACCGACGGGTCAGTGCACGGAGGGGTCACGAGCGGGGGAGCTGGGTCTTCATCGAGTCACCAGACGGAGCCCAGCATAAGCTCAGGTGACCAGCAGGCTCGCTCTGCTCGAGTTTTCAGGCTGAGATGGTAGCCATCCAAACTGCCTGTGTCTTCCTACTGGACTAATCAGTGCACACAGAAGATCCAGTCATCTTCAGCATGGCCTGCCAAGGTGACAGCGCATTATAGAAATAAAATGGCTTCAATGTCTGCAGATAAGACAGCGAATCGGTAAAAATCGCAAACTTCCTCACCATCAGCTTAGACACCTGGTCCAAACAGCAAAAAAAGGAGTACAGCTCTGAAGTAAAAATGGATCCTTCGTAAGGCAAACCAGAAAACTTCTCAACATCGTCACCAACAAATGCACGCCCTGTGCCATTGTCACTTTCTTTTGCAACCGTCTATATAGAAACAGACATGGTTTTCGAACGGCTCCGCAAGCAAGTTCATAAAATACTGGCGCGTCGGTTCAGGAGGCAAATTTTTGCTTTGTTGGCGTAGGTTGTGTTCGTGTTAACTGTCAAGATGAGCTATGGTTCAATAACAGCTGCTTCATGTGGTTCGACGAGATTGCTGTCGATACCAGCCTGTGCCAGCCAGGCACAGACTCTCACTCCCTGGTGACGGGTTGCAAAACGCGAGCCACTGTCTATCTGACTGAGGTAGGCGTCGCCAAAAAAAAAATGTTTGGTATGTGGGGCGTGTTGCTGACTTATTTCAAAGGGAACGTGGCACCTTGGTAAAATCCTGGAATTTTGTGTAATTAGGCGTACTTTTGGCCGAAAATAATCAAACCACTCATGATTTCTCTGAAAAATGTACAACAGGCCCAATGCTCTTATTTTTTAAATACTCCTCTAGAAAAATGAATAAATATCTGCCTCTGGATGATGTCATGATCTGGCAACCACTACCATACTCGAAACACTTCAAGGGCTTCGATTGGCTGATGCTCATCGTGATGTCAGCATATGTCGTCACACCAGCAGCTCACAACAATGGCCGCCTGGCGAGAGGTACATGAGAGATACATTTCGGGTAGGTTTTAGTTTTTCTACGGAAAAATCGAGTTCCAAGACAAATGATATATAGAGCACCTGGTTTTCCGATTTGCTTTACAACTTGGCTATCACAGTTAAAATCACGTTCTAAAGGTGCCACATTCCTTTTAATGGCTTAATGCAAAGCGAGTATCTTACTGCGCATTTGTAGCGGTATTTCACTAATTTCCACTAGCATGCTTATTATGGGTGAAGCTTGGAACGCTCCTGTTACTATTCTGATAGCGAGATGACGGACATATCGATAATCTTTTTCGCGGACTAAGGAGTGGCCTCATACGCAACCCCGGTCTGCGACCTGGGATAACCCCCCACCGGCGCAGGAGAGCCGCATGACAATGTGCTGAAATCATCCATATTTCATTCTCAATGTATCTCTTCATAAGCCTGTAGGTCAGTGCCATCATTCTTTTCTTTGAAATAAATAGTAAATATCCCGCAGTCAACCCCGGATTCGACCCGCGCAACCCTCATCACGAGACAAGACCTCTAACCACTAGACCACTGCGCCACACTGTACCGACTCCCACTAACCCTACACCTGTGACCCGTCAGGAGGTCACTGGCCGGTATCACGCAATCAAAACGATGCCGTGATCGTGGCGCCGGGTGTTGTGTTCGTACAGAAAAGACATGGTATAAAGCTCCTTCTATAAGACGAACCAAACATTAGATTCGCCTAGAATCACTTGTATCGGCGACCCAGGACCCTAAGCTAGCTTTATGCCAAATTGCATCCACTTCCATTTATTTTGAGGACTTGAAACCATGGTGAGAAGCAAACATGTTCCGAGAAATTTAGCTCCTTGAAATACCCTTTCGGACGAATTACTCGAAAGCCGTTGGAGATAAGTGGGTAGTGTAAATGAATTGAATGACTGCAATTAATTTTCCTATTCAGCCATGTCAATTCTGAGCTTGTGAATGACATGTGCTCTGAACCGAAAAGCTGCAAATAAAAGGTTTTCTACTAAAATTATATTTATACATATAAGACAATGAATTTTATTATCACGATATCCATCTCAGAATATTATCAGGCGGAAGTAATTTTCTTTCATTATTTGAAATGAAAAGTCAAATCGGCGCATTAGATCGCGAGAGATTAAGATTTAAATGAAATGAGCAAAAATGTAGTCCTCCGGCAAAATGGCAAAAACTAGGTCAGAATTTTACGTTTTCCACTGGAAACTATGCCTAAGCACAAGAAAATTGACGTAGCTGCCTCCACGTGGCTGTTTTTAAACTAACTGAAGCGTGCCTTCTGACATTTCGAGCTTACAAGTCGGCTGTCAAATTTCAATATCTTTTTGATTGTACTAGAAATACTGCGTTTTGGCGTAATAAATATTGTCGGATCAGTTCGAACTTTTTTCTTAGGTGGCCTTGTTGCTTATTCAAAAGGAGGGGCATTCCAGGACAGATCGACCAAGGCTTGACACCACCATATCTAGAAAAAATCTGAAGCTTTGTCTCCGGCTAGTTTTGGGCCAGAAACACGCCTGTGAGAATCTTAGCCCCCTCCGATCAACGGTGACCGAGTTATAGCCCGAGGCATTTTCGGGAGGTCACCCTGTAGACTCATCTTTGATGCTTCATAACTCAAAAACGCATAGCCTGATTAGCAAGTTTTGTATATCCTTGAACTTTTCTTGAACTATTCTTTATTTTAAAAAAGAAAATTTCAAAATTTGAAAATTTTTACTTTTAATTTGTTTGACCTTTTCTTTTTGACCTAGCTTGACCTTTTTCCAGTTCAAATTACCATTTTAGACACCTCAAAAATTTTGATCAATAAAATATCTTTCGATAGAAAAAATATACAAAATGCGTTCTTGCTATAAGTTCCAAATATTTAGCACCTAAGGTAGGTATATAGACGGTTTTTGACCACTGCAGTAGTACAGCCTTATGTTTAACGCCGCAAACATAGTGATTGTTTTTGTAATCGGTTGCTGGCAATCATATTGCTTTGTCTTTACGAAATTTTCATCGTGCAAATGTCAGAATTTATGACAATTAACACGTGCCCACCCGAGGGGGTGGGCAACCGGCCTCCTCAGGTCTCTACAGGTAGTAAAAAACACCTTAGCACAGCGCTACCGTACGCCATCTATCTCTAACACAACATATTACAACTTCTGGAAAAATTTTAGGCCTGGGTCATACCAGGTCAAACCACCAAACCAGGTCAAGAGACCTAACCTCGAAAAAACTTTGGGAAGTGCATCAATAATATCAAATTTAGCCTATCGTGGTTTGATTCACATTGCATAGTAAGGTCGCCCAGCAAGATAATTTTTCGTAGCAGGAATTCTATGTCGATAACCGGGAGCAGGGTCAAGGTCATGGTCTTTCCATTAGAAATGCATGGGGCAATTGGTAAATTTTTATAACTTGAGAAAATTGAGAATTGTCTAGAATTGCGATGGAGGTTTTGTTTTTACGTTTTCGTGTCTGGCTTGCCACTGCAGTTTAATTAATATTTTTTTTACCATACAGACCTAAGCCTGGCTCTAGGTCAAAGCAGGTTAATTTTGGCATTTGACTAGGCAATATTATAAGATACATAAGCCGTTTGGGCTCAACAAGAGTGTTCCAATGGCGCTGAACATTTCTTTCAAAGGCTCTCCTCTGTCACCTATTATGCCACAAAATTTAGGTTTCCACTTTGTTCCTGTAAGAAATACTGTGACCTCGAGCAACCTCAAAGATGACACGACCAAACGATTGTGTGTAACATATTCAGTAGTGATTAAAACTGGCTGTTTAGTGGCATCACTCCCAGTGCACAGTGTAATTATTCATCTGGGATTCTGGGATCCGTGTCAGCTATGAAATGATCACCTTGTAAAAATATCATGAGGCAATCTGTTCAAGTGACCAAGTCGAATGCGTTACAATTTCAGGGCACTTTTTCGCATATATGAGCAGATTCAAATTACTTTTTGGGAATGAAATTATTTCAGACACGTTTGTTTACATTGCATGAATCCTCTCAAACGTATGCTGTGCTGCACTGGGTCACCTTGTATCGATATTATTTTTCCATCTCCAGGAACGATGTAATTGTGTGAGTTAGTGGTGCCCATAGGATAAGTTATACTTGTTTCAATTATGGATAAAGCCGCGACATCTTTGTAAATTTTTGTTTAAGGCTGAAAGGTCATTTATTAATAAGTTCATTTGCCCTCGTCTCCCTCGAAACAATGGATCCCTTTTTATCACTTTTAATGGCTGCAATTTTATTTTTATAAATATTGTCCAAGTTGTTTCCAGTTCAGTTTTAGGAGTAGGTGTCTCACCAGAGTCATCACGGGACTTTTTACGGAGACCCCGACCCCACCACCCAAACGAGCAACTCCCACGATGAAGTGTTAATCAATGAACCAAATTTGAAAGTCCCACAAGGCATAACGACGACCGTCTACCTCAGGTCACACCCTCACCAGTCAGTTGCCAGCTGGCCTTCAGTATTTACGGTACCTACCACCAGAGGAGCAGAAACTTGCCAACTCGGCTACTGGGGTTTGTGACACATTTATGAAAATTGAGGTGCATAAGTGTGACAAAATAGCCATCGTGACAGTATGGTTCAAAATCAAACCGCATATTTTCGAAATATAGAATGAAGTGTGTAGCGATAAATTCAATTTAGCAACTCTGTTCTTCAATTGCACAGCGTACCATCAGTGATACAATATTGGTACTGTGTTCAGTTTCTACTAAAACGAGGGACCCCCGCTGCAGAAAACCCGGAAACCGCTGTCACAGTTGCCAGATTTTAACATGCACCCCAATGGTGCCGATTGTTAGTAGTTGCCAGAAAGTTGCCGCCTAGATGCCCGAAATGTGACAGTCAATTTTTACGAGAAATACATGATTGTGGGCATATTTAAGGCATTAAAGATAACGCAAATACGTTATCAAGTATTTCTCTGTCCATTTTATCAGGTTAAATAATATTTAAAGTTTGAGTCTCTTCAATTTAGCGGTCCCAATTTCTTTGAATTTAGTATTAAGTACGCCTAAAAGCTACTAAGAAAAGTACTAAATGAGTGAAAGAAATAAACATAGCTGGGCAGCAATTCTAACTAAACTACGCAACAGCGACAAGACAAGTTCGTAATGTTTATTTGATGTAGAGCCTGCCAAAACATGTACACAGGTGGGAAGCCACTTTTTAGGGCATATTTTTGGGGTATATCTGAGATAAGTGCAGGCTAAAACTGGCTGGAATAAATAGTGCTGCCCATGGCTAATCTAAGATGAATGTAGGCTACTTTGAGACTGATGCACTTTCATATATCAAACTTGGTTTTTCATTCCTTAGCTTGCTTGTGCCTTACCTTATTTGTGCCCTAGATCAAGATTGGTTAGGTAGATTTGGAGCTGGAGGAAGTTGGGAGAGTTGGCGCCAGCAACAGACTGGCAACAACAGTAATTCAGGTGAGATTTCATGATCAAATTATCATGTCAATATTGTACAGATAGCAAATGTGCGCCAATGCAGTCCTCCACAAAGTGTTAAAACACACACTAACGTGCACTGGAGGGGGCCTAGTAGACACCCTTCTCTTCTCAGGAAATCGCAGAAAATCTCAGAAAGAAAGAGACTTTGAAAACGCTGGTTGGGGGTGTGTTGCTTACTACAAGTGGTGGTAAGCAACACACAGGTCCTGGAACTGCATGGAGTTAAAACAGGACTTTGACTACACTGGATCTTTCTTTGGTATGAGACTTCCAATACCTCTGTAGGTACCTATTACGCCAATAGACATAATTTTACATCTATGCAGGGTAGTTGCCTCAGAGTTTTTACTGCAAGATGGAATGAACAGGCAGGTGATAATCAGGTGTTGGGGGAAAATTTTAAGCATTTGATCTGTCTATAAAAATGCTACCTAAGGTCCACTTTACCAACACATTTTAGGTAGATCCAAATCCTATGTTGACATTGACATTTTTGCCCCTTTTGTTGATATGTGAGATAGAAGTTCAGTGGGGGGAAGCTGTGATCAGGGTTCCCAATTGTGTGTAGGTGCACACTCCCATTCATAGATTAGTTCCCAATAATAATTATTTTCATGATAATTGCCACATTTAATCATGCAGAAATGTACCATAATTGGAAACACTCCTTCCAAAAATGGAAACTTTTTCAAAAAGGGAAATGCATGTCATTAGGGGAAACTGCAGTCAGAGATGCCAATAAAAGTTATGATCCCAATACTGGAAACAATGATCCATAATTGGAAATTTTCCTTCCAAAACATAAACATGATCTAAAAATGAAAACACAGTTTAATACTTTCATGCAGTAATGGCTTGGTGCTTGATCCTTGTCTGTTGCAAAAAGTAAGAGACAGGTAGATGACATTCAGCATATTGGAAATAGTATTCAAGTATACAATTATCATTTCCAGCTTTTTGTGACAGAGGAGGCATGTTTCACATTGAGTTTGTGACAGCCAGCATACTTTCTGCACCTCTGCCTACCACCTCCCAGTTGACCTAAATTATTTCTCCAGAGGTTGTAATATGTTGTGTTAGAGATAGATGGCGTACGGTGGCGCTGCGCTAAGGTGTTTTTTACTACCTGTAGAGACCTGAGGAGGCCGGTTGCCCACCCCCTCGGGTGGGCGGGTGTTAATTGTCATCAATTCTGACACTTGCACGATGAAAATTTCGTAAAGACAAAGCAATATGATTGCCAGCAACCGATTACAAAAACAATCACTATGTTTGCGGCGTTAAACATAAGGCTGTACTACTGCAGTGGTCAAAAACCGTCTACATACCTACCTTAGGTGCTAAATATTTGGAACTTATAGCATGAACGCATTTTTTTATTTTTCCTGTCGAAAGATATTTTATTAATCAAAATTTTTGAGGTGTCTAAAATGGTAATTTCAACTGGGAAAAGGTCAAGCTAGGTCAAAAAGAAAAGGTCAAACAAACAAGTAAAAATTTTTCAAATTTTGAAATTTTCTTTTTCAAAATAAAGTATAGTTCAAGACGAGTTCAATGATATACAAAACTTGTTAATGAGGCTATGCGTTTTTGAGTTATGAAGCATCAAAAATGAGTCAATAAGGTGACCTCCCGAAAATGCCTCGGGCTATAACTCGGTCACCGTTGATCGGAGGGGGCTAAGATTCTCACAGGCGTGTTTCTGGCCCAAAAATACCCCGGAGACAAAGTTTCAGATTTTTTCTAGACATGGTGGTGTCAAATTGAAATATTTTTGGTCATTTTGTCCTGGAATGCCCCAGGAGGCAAATTTCAAGTTCGTCGCTTAAGAAATAAAAACGATAAAAATGCAAAATTGAAAACATTTGTTCCAAAATTTCTCAATACCTACTTTGAATTTAAATTCGGGGGCCTTAGTTTGGGCGTCTAGCGTAAAAGGGCAATCACCCTACACAATTGCAGAGCCCTGGTATCAACTGTCAGAACCGCCAAACGGCCAGAATAGAGCCTCTTGAGAAATCTCAATCCGCTTCGCTCCATGGATTTTGTTCCAGCAAACAACAGAATAAATGAGGATTTGGATATCTATTGTTCGCCCAGTGAGTGTACGTGAAAACTGCGACAAAAACACACGAGCTTGTCAGTGACCAATAATCAAACGACGAGCCAAAACGACGTGAAACACAAATTGCGCATCTAACACATTAACATGTGCAATAGTTGTAACGTAATGATGAAACGAAAGTACCTTTGATCGAGAAAACGAGACAATGGCTATAAATGCGTTATGAACGGAATAAATACAGAAAAACAATATTTCAGACCACCTACTTCGTCCAGGGCTCAGTGCTGGGCATGCAATCGGTCTGCCACCGTCATTAGAGTGCTCAAGGAGCTCGGTGACCAATGACAATCAGTCTCAGCTTTACCCTCAATAAGCTCATGTGGATAATTTACATTTAGACTGCCTGAAACGGGTCTGAAACAAGGAGAATATCAGTAAGTAACAGATGAAGGAGCAAACAAAGAAGCATAAACCAACATTTCTGAGAGCTAAATAAAGACACATTCATACAAGCACATTTGCGGGAACATGGCTCCCCAAAATTCGAGGAATTTTTCATACTACCGCCAGCAAATTCGCTTAATGACTCAACCTCTCTGGGCGCCAATGTCTTCCCCTAACGCTTTTTGTGTTCTCACTCTACAGACACAATGTGCTAAGGAGAATAGGAACGTGTCTCTGAAAGTGAACGGCCAACACTTACTTACTTACTTATGACTTTTTATTAGGCGTTCTGTGCATAGCACCTTTGCCCGCCTCTAAAGGAGTGTGTGGGAGAATTTTAGAATTTTGTGTGAGGGCAAGCTACGTTAATCTGTTAAAGCAACGGGAGTTATTTCAAGTAATGGGTTGCAAGATGTTTTAGCTTGTAAATGGACTGTCGTGGCAATGGCATAGCCATGCCAAGGGAGGTCTTTTAATAAGTTTAGACCCGCAGAGTGCGAAGGTTATTTCTGTGGTTGAAGACCTTAAATTTAGAGATTGAAATTTAGAATTTGGAATTTAGAATTTAGAATTTTGTGTGTCAGCTATTGATGTCCGCTTGTTATCGTTACTCGAAAACCTCCGTTAACTCAATAATTTCGTATTTTAGAAAGTGCGCTAAACACCTGGCCAGGGTGCCGCGAATTTACCCTGCAACCCGGAGGTGAAGTTGCAGCTCCCCTCTCCGGCTGGGCAGCCGCCGCGCAGAGAAAGAAGTGTGAGAGGATAGTTAGATTGTTAGTAAGAGTATAGGTGTGGTTAGTATAGACCCGCAGTGAAAGGCATCACTGCGGTGAAGAAATCTAACCTATCTAACCTAACCTGATTTCAAAGTTAGCCTAACATAACCTATCCTTAGCATACAATGAACCATTTAAAGGTTACAAAACTATTGTTTAAATTTCGCAGTGGATCATCTATGATTGGAAAATAGGCAAGTCCTACTTTGGGGTGCACCATGCACCCTCATCATATATACTGGGAGGGGTGATTTATAGAAACTTCTCTAGCCCAGAGTCCTTTAGAAATGTAAAGACTTTTTCGAGTAGCTCAGGATGGTCGTTTCCGAGCAGAGTTTTTAGGTCTACAGGGATGTTTTGGATTCGGCAGTAATCTAGTATGGGTTGCCGATGGGTATTGTGCTGAGGACAATCGATGAGAATGTGATAGGGATTCTCCTTTGCGTCGCAGGTACCACAGGTACCCGCGTTCCAATAGGCATTTAATTTTGTGTGTCCATTTCTGAGTCTGGTTAGAATAACCTCGCGCCGGCGACTCTTTTGGTTGGAACTGGGCCAGTAGCTGATGTTAGGCTTGATATAAAATAGGTGGGCGCTGTGGTTTGTGGTCCAGTTATGTTGAATTTGCTTCCGGATGGTGTCCTGGAGGAGAGCTTTGCTATCGTCTCCAGACCACGTTAAGGGTGCGATCTCTCTAAGTTCTAGGGACTTTTTTGCCTGCTCATCGGCCATCTCATTTCCTTGAATTTTGCAGTGGCCCGGGATCCAAAGAAAAGAGACATCAGGGGTATCATCGATACCTTTCTGAATATCTGCTATAACGTGGTGGCTGGGGTTGACTACGTTACTGACGGCCTGCAGGACAGATTTAGAGTCTGAACAGATGACGGCTGAGTTGATATTTTGGGTTCTGATTATGGCTAATGCATTTAGGATGGCAACAGCCTCGGCTGTGAAGATGGAGCAGTTGTCCGGAAGTCTTTTCTGAAGGCAAATATTTTGCCCCCAGATGCCGAGGCCTACTTTTTCGCCTATTTTGGAGCCTTCTGTAAATATAAAGGTCTTGTCCGCGTTACAAGATCGGAACTCTAGGAATTTTTGGGAGACTTCTTCCTCTGGGAAGTCCGTTTTACGGGAAGTGAAAAGAAATTCCACTTTGGGCTCTTTTCGAGTCCAGAAGCGGGAGAGTGGGGTTTGCCTATTGTCGCTGGCAGTGCAAGATTTAGGCTTTCCAGGGTTTTCGCTACTCTGTGCTTAAATGGGGGCCACTTCTGTAGAGTGGCTTTATTTGCTCGTCTGGGATGGGCAAAACATTGTTTTGCCGGGTGATTTTCGTTGGATTGAACCTTGATGTAGTAGGAAATAAGCTGGGCGTCGCGTCTTGTCTGTAGTGGGCACAGCCCGCTATCAGTTAGCAGGCTGGTGATGGGGGATTCTCCGAGCGCGCCTGTGGCTGCCCGGATACTGGCGTTTTGGACTCGCTCTAGCTTTAATTTATTGGTCTTGTTCGTCGAGTCAAAAACGAACGAATTACATTCGAGAATGGACCGAATCAGGGGCTTGTAGAGCATAAGCAGGGTCTTTCGATCCCTGCCATACTCTGTGCCGCCGAGCATGCGGAGAATGTTGACTCGCTTTTGACAGCTAGAGACGACTTTGGTGATGTGCTCATTGAAACTCAATCGGGAATCTAGGGTGACGCCCAAGGATTTGAAGCTATTGGTGCATTCAATAGGTTTACCCGAGATTTGGAGCCGTGGAGGGTCGTGTCTGGAATGCGCTCTGGTAAAGACAACGACTGATGATTTTTCCGCCGAGAGAGATAGACCCATTAAACTACACCAATTATTGATGTCGTTTAGGCTATCCTGCAACTGCGTAGTTGCGTGTTGAAATTCTGGTTCATTTTACCGCCTGGTATCGATTGCAGTGGTTTTCCAAATGGCGACATCGTCCGCAAAGAGGGAGTAATTTATTCCAGGCGGTAGCTTTTTGGCGAAGAGATCATTGATCATTACTAAAAAGAGGGTGGGGGACAGAACGCTACCCTGGGGTGTGCCTTGGTCCTGGGTTGCCAGGTAGGAGAATGTGGTGCCACAACGGACTTTAAATTTTCGGTCCTTGAGGAAGTTTTCAATGAATTTTGCAAGGTGGCCACGAATTGCTAGCTTGCTTAATTTAAACAAAAGGGCGTCTTTTTGTACGCGATCGAACGCCGATTTAATGTCTAAGAATGCAGCTATTGTTACTTGCTTTTTGTAAAAGCCATTTTGGATGTCACTGACTAGTTTCACAAAATTGTCAGTGGTGGCTCGCCCGCGCCGGAAGCCTGATTGCATAGCATCAAGCTTCTTTTCGAGGATCTCGTGAAGTCTAACGTTTACCATGCGCTCGACAAGCTTGCTAGCACAGCTAGTAAGCGAAATTGGGCGATAACCTTTTGGGTCTGTTTTTTTCTTTGCCAGGTTTTGGAAGGGGAATGATAATACTCTCTCGCCACGATGTGGGGAAAGAGTCGCTAAGAAACATGTTGTTAATGGCCGAAAGCAGGTACTTTAGTGCTGTTTGGCTGAGGTGCCTGAAGAAAGAGTAGTGAATTTCGTCAGGGCCCACTGCAGTGTTTCCACACTTGCTAATGGCGTAATTTAGCTCGGTCATTGTAAATGGTACATTATAATACTCTTGATTACCATAATTGATGAATGTGTGCTTTTGCACGATTCTGCCTGGTCTTTGGAGCGCTGGCTGTATGAGTTATTAGCTGCGACACTGGCGTAATGATCAGCAAATTTATCCATGACTTCCTTAGGTTCGGTGATGGGTTGGCCAGCTATTTCTAGTTGAGGGAAAGGTCCACGGGGTGGTCGCCTCGCAGAGAAAGCTCTAATGGTTTTCCAAACCTGGGTGGTGGGAGTGAAGCGGTTGAATTTGGAGGCAAAAGAGTTGAAACTGTCCTTTTGAACCCGCTTGCACGTGTTTCGAAAGTGTTCTTTTGCTGCCCGAAGTGCGGATCGAGTAGGGCTGTGTGCCCTCCTCTCATATGCCTTGCGGGCTCTAATCATTTGAGCTTTGGCGTGTGCCGTCTCTGCGTTCCACCATGGGGCTCCGTTTTTCTTTCGGGGTCCTCTTGTTTTTGGTATTGCTACTTGTGCTGCTGAGCTTATGGCTCTTAGTATTAATTCAATGTCTGCCGAGTGTGGGTCACCTTCGGTGACCAGTGTGAGGTCGACCTCTGCCTCAAATTTTGTCCAGTCCGCTCGTTTTAGACTCCAGGAAGGGGTAAACAGATCAACGCGGTCGAGTGCTCCTTGAGGGACATTGATTTTGATTGGGAGGTGATCGCTCATGCCTGGGTTGTCTTCGACATCCCAGGTAAACAGTGACGCAATTCTAGGCGTGCAGCACGAAATATCAATGGCTGAGTCTAAATGTCCGCTTTGCGTTGCTTGGCGGGTTGGTGTGCCGTTATTTAGGATAACTAAACTTTGAAAACCTATTGCGTCATATATAATTTCACCTCTACGGTTTGGCGTGGCGCTGCCCCAGGATGGGTGGTGACCATTCAAGTCTCCAAGTAATAACAAAGGCCCGTTTATTTGATTAAATAGTTGTGCGAGTTCCCGATCCGTTGGATCAGGGTCGCAAGGGGATATGTATATTGAAACAACCTTCAATTGGACGTGTTGTATTTTCAAACTAATAGCTACACAGTCCAGTGATGTTACCAAAGGCACGTGACTGTGTGGGATGCTATTTTCTATTAGGATGGCTGTGCCTCCCTTACGGACAGCAGCGTTTACGTTATGGCGATACCAAGAGTAACCCGAGATTTTGTATTTATCGTTATCTTTATCAGTAAAGTGGGTCTCTTGTAATGCTGCTAGTGCCGGTTTTTTCTCAGCAAATATTGATGAAAAAAGCGGGAATTTCCCGATTAGGCCATTTGTAAAGGGCAGTACTACTCTACATTTCTGCGTGAGCAGCAGATTGGGAGTAAGCGGCTCAAGAAGGTTAGTATGAGTCATATCACATACAGAGATAGGACGACTGTTGATTATCTCTTCCACTTCACACATTAGAGTTCTGACCAGCTCGTCATCAAGCTGCTGTCCGTTGGCGACAAGCAGCCCCGTCAATGCTGATCTTGCGCACCGTATCATGCGCTCCCATATGCCTCCCATATGGCTCGCCTGAGGGACGTTGAATTCAAAATCGATCAAATTACAGTTATCCTTCAGCAGGTCAGTCTTGATCCTGTTCTCGTCCATCTCCTTCATTGCAAGCTTCAGGGCCCCCTGTCCACCCACGAAGTTTGTCCCGTTGTCACAGTAAAGACGTCGTACAGGGCCTCTTCTGCAGATAAATCGGCGGTACGCGTTGAGGAAGGCGTCTGTGGACATGGAGTTTACAGTCTCGAGGTGTAACGCCCTCGAAGCGAGGCACGTGAAAATGATTCCCCACCTCTTTAACTCACTCCGGCGTTCTCGAACGTAGAATGGGCCAAAGCAGTCCACGCCACAGAAAGTAAAAGGCGCAGATGGCTCTAGACGTTCCTCAGGCAGGTCGGACATTTTTTGTACAGATGCTGCTCCGCGCAACCGTTTGCACACGACGCATTTTCGTATGTGTGTAGACACGACTGAGCGTCCGTGAAGGATCCAGTACCCATGGCTCCTTATCGCTCCCAGGGTGGTTTCCCGCCCTGCATGGGCTGTTCTGATATGACACTGATGGAGGATGAGTGTTGTAACGTGACCAGATTTAGGTAAGAATACTGGGTTGGTTACACTTCGCGGAAGATTTGCCCGCCTGATGCGACCTCCGACTCGGATGATTCCATCGCGCCCTATCATCGGGTCGAGCTGTCTTAATGAGCTTCGCTTCTTTACTTGTTGCGCTGTCTTTAATGTTTCCGGGTCGAGTTCCTTGTCAGATACGCCAGTTCCCTGCGGCAAAAAGTCGTACTCGTCTTTGAACGCTTCTCTTTGCAGTGACTTTATGATGATTGCCTCCGCCTCTTGGAGGTCCTGCACTGTTGACCGGTCGTCTTGGCGGTCCCTTCCTTCTGTGTCTGTTTCACTTCTGGCCTTTCCACACTTTTCTTGCAACTTACGCTTGAAACGCAGACAGTTCGCCACTGCTGTTTTCGCCAAATACCACGATGAGAAGTACGTCAATCGTTCAGTCAGTGAAGCCATGCCATCAGTTACCGGTTCCGAGGCCTGTGTTCGAAATGAAGACACAGCTTTCACCTCGGGATCGTTTGGGTCAAGTGGCTGCTCCGTGCTGGTGTCGTCAAGAGGAAAATCGGTGGGGGTCGCAAGAAAACGTGGCCCGTGCCACCACAGGTCATTGTCCATCAGGTCAACGACCGCACCTCCTCGCTAAGCCAGGTCAATAGGGTTTTCCTCGGCTGACTGATGAAGTGTCTAGGATTTCTTGCACCCTGTTGGCTACAAACACGTGGAATCTCCGCGATCTGTTCCGAATGTAACCAAGCACCACACCGCTGTCACACCAAAAGTAGTGCTCCAAGTTTGGAATGTGAAGCTCCCTATCAAGAAATCGTTTGACTCGGGTGGCGAGAACGGCAGCAGATAACTCCAGCCTTGGAACGGTTATCGCCCTTTTGGGCGTTACCCTGGATTTTGCCATCACAAGATCAGATGACACTGTGCCATCTTCGGAGGCGACGCGCAAGTACCTGCAGACGCCGTAACCAGGAAGTGAAGCATCACAAAAGTGATGTAATTCGTACCTCGCTCCTGTAGTACGTAACCCTATTCCACCATACTGTCGAGGCACGCCGAGGTGGGAGAGGGCAGGCAGCTCGGCCTTTCAGGCAGTCCATTCGTCGAGGATCTCGTCCGGCACCGGATCGTCCCAGACACAGCCGCTGCAGCAGAGCCTTTTCAGCATCATTTTGCCTCGCAGGATGAATGGAGAGATCAATCCGAGCGGGTCATAAACTGAACTCACCGCTGACAAAATCCCTCTTCTCGTTGGTGGTCGTTCCGGGATGTCTATTTTGAAGTGGAATGTGTCGTCATACACGTTCCAAAGGATTCCCAGAGCTTGTTCAAACATCTTCTCCTTCACGACGTTGACTGTTCGGGAGTAGATGAGGATGGTCTCTAGGACTTCAGGGTTGTTATTGGCGAACTTAGTGAGCTTGAAGCCGCCGCCAGCACACATTTTCGTAGTGTTGTGGACCAAGTCGATAGCTTTCTGCTCATCTGTTGTGGACACCAACCCGTCATCAACATAGAAGTTCCTAGTGATGAAGTCAGCTGCTTCGTTCCCATACCGGTCCCGATATGTCTCAGCCGTCTTGTTCAGCGCGGACATGGCGCAGGATGGGGAGGAAGTAGCGCCGAAGAGGTGGGTTGTCATCCTCAACTCCACTGGCTCCTGGCTGGTGTCTCCTGCTGGCCACCACAGGAATCTGAGAAGATTCCGGTCACGTGTCTGCACTTTCACCTGATTAAACATTGACTCGATGTCGCATGTCACTGCAACACTGTCCTTCCGGAATCGAACCAGAATGCCAGCGAGATTGTTTGAGACGTCCGGTCCTTGGAGCAGTTCCCGGTTCAGACAGTAACCACGGAACTCCGCACTGCAATCAAACACGACTCGGATCTTGTTCTTCTTGGGATGGAAGACACCGTGATGCGGGACATACCACACGTGCCCGTCCTCAGCTTCCAGCTCTTCAGACGGTACGTGCTACGCGTATCCCTTATCCAGCATTACCTGGACGAATGCGACGTATGCCTCCTTAAAGGGGACGTCCTTTTGCAGTCTTCTTTTCAGGCCTTGTAGGCGTTGGTGTGCTTGTTCTTTGTTGTTGGGAAATATGACAGTCCGATCCTTCAATGGGAGAGGCGCTTCGAAATGTCCATCAAGACGCTGGCGCATCTCCTGCCTCATGATATCAATGAACTGACTGTCCTCCTGAGATATTTTGGTATCATCAGTCTTGTGTGGCTCGAAATCAGCGTCCATCATTCTTGCTATCTGTCCTGAGTGAACTTCTCTGGCCTTGATTCTGAAGGCGAAGTGCCGCACTTTCTCTTGGCCGTCAGCTGAGACGTACAAACACATAGCCTCGCTACTCGTCTCTCCCATGTAGCCAACGACACTCCAACCAAGGCTTGTCCTGATCGCCCATAAGTTCGTTATCATCTCCAGCAACGACCTCCAGTGGTTTGATTGCTTTAGGACAATTAAGCCCGATCAAAATACCAATTTCAGCATCGGGAAAGTATTCCGGCAGTTCTCGCGATACAGCTTCCAGATGCCGCCACTTGGCAGTAGTATCACGGCGGGGAATGAGATCCCGGTCCGCTGGGATGTCTCCTTTGGAGTAGGTTGACGGAAGTTCAATCTCAACTTCTCATTTGAAATCCTCCACGATCAAACCATGCATGACTTCACTCTTGGTCACTGCATTTGCATTCATCGTATTTACTTCCAGGTTGATACCCTCACCGTTTAAGCCGGCGCTCTGGAGAACAGACCCCTTCACGAAGCACGCGTCGGACTGTGGATCCAGTAGCGCATATACAGTTTCCTTCATCTCTGGGCGGTTCTTATGCTTCAGATGTACTGGAACGAGCATCGAGTGAGTACATTTCGGCTTCAGTCCTGTTGGTTCACTGGAGTTTACATGCAGTGAGGTCGTCGTTTGACTGGACTCTTCTGTCTTCTGACGGATCTGTGGAGTCAAAGAGTCGTCATGAAGCATGGTTGGGTGTAGTCGTTTACACTTGTCGCATCTTTGTTTCTTCTTGCACTCCATCCATTTGTGTCCTCGCTTTAGACACCCTCGGCAGAGACTTTCCTGGTGCACCAGGTCCTGCCTCTCTTTGAGGCTCATGTTCGCGAACCGAGCACACTCGGTCGCGTTGTGATCCGCCTGACAGGCTGGACAATGATACCGTTGCTGGGGTTGGCCGTCATTTCGATGTCTTGAGTGGCTGGGAGCAGACGCAAAGAAGACTCTGGCGTTTTTGTCGGTTTTCATCCGCCCATAGCGCGCTCCTCCAGTGCCCGATTCTCTCATGCCGGTTTCAGTTGCACGTACAGGACCTGACACTACCCTTGCTTCCTTTACTATGAAGGCGACAAATTCTGAGAATGGCGGATACTGTGGAGGTGCTCCCACCGTTGGTTCATATATCCATCTGTCGACCACTCGCCTCCAGCTGTCTGTGATGCGCCTGGGCAACTTTCCAAGAATGCGGTCGACCTCCTCGGCGCCGCCAAACATCCCATGCTCAGACACGTTGCTAGAAGCAACCACTAAGCAGTGCTCTAGGAAATCTCCCAGCTCTGTGAAGGCCTTGCTATCTCCTGCTTTCACCTCTGGCCATTTGTAGAGCCTTTTCTTCAGCTCATTTGCCCTGACAAATTCATTTCCATATCTGTCGATAAGCCTTTTCTTCGCCTGGAGGTAGGCGTCATCAGTCGCCATTTGCAGGTACCCGACAATGTCACTCTTAGCCTCGCCGGCAGTATAATGTCCCAAGTAATGTAGTCGCTCACTTGGCGATATGCACCTGGCTTCTATATGGGTCTCAAAGACTTTCATCCGGAGGGGGAAGGTAGCAGCGTCTCCTCTGAAGGTGCCTGGTTCGATAGGGGGTAGCTGGTTCCTTCAAGAGTGCTCCACCAGGATATCCACCACATCAGGCCCCCGCACTTGAGGCGGTGGGATCGGCGCTGCACTCTGGTATGAGAGTGGAAGCGATGAAGCTGTTGGCTGCGCTCCATGAACTGGTGGCACACAATATACCGAATTACTGTTGCTGAGAACAGCCGCCACCGCTGGCTGTGGATCCTGCACAGCTTGTCCTGCATGTTCACTCGATTCGGGCCGTTGTATGTTTCCAGCTGAAGCTGATGCGCAATGAGCTGATAGGTCTGGTCTGGTTGATTCTTGTCTTCCAACCTGCTCCGTAGCTGTGCATAGCATAGATGAATCGATCTCTCTTTCAACATGATGTATGGCCTTGCTTTTGGCTTCTGTAATTCTGATCTCTGTTTCCAATTGGTGTCTTTCCTCCTTCCACTTCAGCTCCAGTCTTTGTTTCTCTAGTTCCTGATACTGTCTCTGTATCCTTTGCTTTTCCTCTAGGCTCGCCATCTTTGCTTTTATCTGAGCCGCGTTCTGCTCTTCTTCGAGTTTCATTAGATATAGCTTGCCCCTAACGGAACTGCTAGAGCTGCGGCTCTTAACCGAAGAGCGTTCTGAGCCGGCCTTTGATGGCTTTCGTTTGGGTGTTGTGCCCGTTTCTTCAACATGCAGCTCGAGCCTTTCTTTGAGACTGGCTAATTCTGATAGCTTCTCTTTGTGGCTTGACATGTGCTCCCTGTATCCTTCCACTGCCATCAGTGGTTGCAGGTCCGCATTAGTTTGGTGTAACACAACATACTGATGTCTCCAGTTGCTTAACTTAGAAGAAACAGTCTGATGATCCAGTTCAGGTGAACTTGTTAGGGTCTCCTTCAATAATAGCTCACCATCTCTTTGCAACTCACGAAGAAGCTGTCTGAATACTTTCAGCTTCGTCTCCCGTTGATATCCTTCACCAGCTTCAGTGAGTCTCTGAATCCTTGCCGACCTCATAGGAAGGAAAACATTTTCTGTGTCCTGTCTTTCTGCTATGTTAATAAAAGTGAAGTATGGAAATGACAACTACACTTCGTTAGGATCAGTTAGTCAGTGTTCCCAGAGCTACCTCTAGGGATAGGTACTAATCAGTTGCGACCTCAGGCTGTTGCTAGTACACTACAATACAATGGAGTTATTGAGGAACAATATATGCTGGCTGATATTGGGCTGAAATGCATCAGCAACCATTGCTACCTGGGGAATTTTCACTGTTCCAGCAAACAACAGAATAAGTGAGGATTTGGATATCTATTGTTCGCCCAGTGAGTGTACGTGAAAACTGCGACAAGAACACACAAGCTTGTCAGTGACCAATAATCAAACGACGTGCCAAAACGACGTGAAACACAAATTGCACATCTAACACATTAGCATGTGCAGTAGTTGTAACGTAATGATGAAACGAAAGTACCTTTGATCGAGAAAACGAGACAATGGCTATAAATGCGTTATGAACAGAATAAATACAGAAAAACAATATTTCAGACCACCTACTTCGTCCAGGGCTTAGTGCTGGGCATGCAATCGGTCTGCCACCGTCATTAGAGTGCTCAAGGAGCTCGGTGACCAATAACAATCAGCCTCAGCTTTACCCTCAATAAGCTCATGTGGATAATTTACATTTAGACTGCCTGAAACGGGTCTGAAACAAGGAGAATATCAGTAAGTAACAGATGAAGGAGTAAGCAAAGAAGCATAAACCAACATTTTTGAGAGCTAAATAAAGATACATTCATACAAGCACATTTGCAGGAACAGATTTCGTCATGCGGCTCTGACACAGCCGTACTCGATCTTCGGACGAATAAGTGATCTATACAGCATAAGAAGCTTATAACGTAGTGTATAACAATGAGCGTATAACGTGTGCATAACGTATATATAGGCGATAAGCGTATAACGTGTATAGCATGAGAAACATTTCTCTATCTGCACGGTATCTCACCCTCGTCAACACCTTCAGTATTTTCAGCGCATCGAAACATTTTTTGCGGAAATCCTTCAGGTGTAGCACATATGAAAGCTTATCGAGTGTGAGCCTGATAAATCTGGTTTTGCTACAACGTCGCTCGGATTTCCGCGAATTTACAAAATCGGGTATTCAGTCTCAATGTCTATTATAAAAGTGCATGCACTATGTCTTTGAACTTGGAAAATTTCCGTCCATTGCGTGTGATCCATTGCTGCAATATGTCAAAGGCCAAGCTGCAGCCGCCTCTGCGCAGCTGCTGTAGTAGACACTGTCACACATATTGTGAAGTCTTCAACGAAAAACACGTGACGTATGTTTGCGGGAAGTGTCTGCAATATCATTGGTCATAACTGCAAACAAGGCTATGAATATCGCAGAATCCTGGGCTATGCTACTCTGTTGCTGATGCCAATCCGATACGACTGAGTTTACGCGAAATCTAAAATACCTATTTTTCGGAATATTAGAAATAAACCACCCCAAGTGGCCTCGCACGCCGAGTCCAAAGAGTTTCTGCAGAACGCCATTGGATAGCAAAGGCGCCCCCAAGAGATGATGGCGCCCCCTGGGGAGGAAGGCGCCCCCTCCAGAAAATCTGGCACCACTTGTCGAAAATGGAATCCGCCGTCTCTGTTTTCGAGACCCTTTTTATGTAACGGAACAATATTTGCCTCCGCCCATCTGCTCGGGAATATTCCTTGTGACACAGACTTGTTGAACAGTATGAAGAATGGAACAGACAGTTGTTCGTTGCACTCCTTGATTATGCGTGCACTTACATTATTAGGACCGCACGCCTTGTGCTTTTCCAAGTCATTCAGCGCACAGCGCACACTGTGCTCTATCAACACAAAATGGTCCAATATGGGGAGATCGTAACTGGGCGTCTCGGGAAATACATGAACATCTGGATTAGTAAATTTGTCTGCAAATGCCTGGTTCAACAAGTTAGCTCGTTCAACGTCGCCTGTCATCCCTGTTCCGTTATGTGAAAGTACGGAAAGTTGGCTTTTTGATCCTCGAACACATTTAAGGAAAGACCAGAAGCGTTTTGGGTTGGACTTGAAATCGCCAATCATACCTCTGATGTAGTTATGGTATTTGGCAGACGAGAGTTCTTTGAAGTATCTGCGCTTGTTACTGAATTCTGCCTCAGTTTCCGGGTTATTCTGTCTCTTCTTGCGTCTAAACGCAGCCACTTTCTCGCGAAGGGCTTGCTTGACTACAGCATCATACCATGGAGGGAAGCCACGGCGCAAAACTACTGTCGGGACATAATCACTAATGGCAGCTTCGAGGGCGTCGTAAAACATGTCTACAGCATCGTGCAGTTGCATGTCGTTCATAACGTTCCATGGAAAAAGATGCAACGCTCTTCTGAGGCCATCGAAATCTGCTCTCTTATAGTTAAAAGCACTTGGACGGCTGACAACAGGATGCAACCGCGCGGCGAGACACAATTTACCTAAAATCTCCTTGTGATCAGATTGAAAAACCCGGGCCTAACGAAAGATTGTGCACGAGCCCCCTTTGTAAAAACAAGATCTAAGAAATTTTCTTCTCTAGATGGCTCAATCACATGCTGCTTCATACCTGCCAGATCAAAACCATCAACAAGACAAATTGACCTCGGTGATGGTCTTACAAGCACCGGTGGCACCTCACGAGTAGCATCATTCGGTAGCCAACTCACTTCTGGGACGTTGAAGTCGCCGGTCACGCAAAAAGGCCTGGTTGGGAACCGCATTACCAAGCGATGAACTAATTGAATAGTGCGGTTTAGCACACCGTTGTCACCAGGTGGACAATAAGCAACACAAAACAAAGATGGTGGGGTAGTTTGTAGCTCAACAACTAGTGTTTCAGTGTCCACCGCTTCAAGGTCGTCACGCCTCAGGGGGTGCATATATTTTTATATTGCATTATATTTTTATATATTTTATAAAGTATTATAAAGTGTATTTTCGAAAATATAACCAAAATACGACTGGTTTCTTAAACAAGTTTTACAAGGACATGTAAATTTATTTACCAATCGATACGCTCATTAATTATATTTAACCTTCGCCCGGGTGGATGTCTTTTTAGACTCTCCCTCGGGTTTTTCCGAAGCGACCAAAAAAACGGCGGCACGCAGCGCCGCCAAACTTAGTCTAGCTGTTTCTTCCTCAGTTTTACATCTTTCCTGAAAATTTTACCTCAAGGTCATATCAGGTCAGGTCACCAGGCCAAAGGAAGTGACCTCACCTGAAAAAATACTTAGGACTGCATAACTAAAAGGAGGGTTAATCGATCAAGTTGAAACTCATACCACATATTGGGTCCACCAGGAGCTACAATACATGTTCCAGGATTTTTATATTGGTGACCTAAGGTCATGTGCAGAGCATGACCTCCCCATTGTAAATACATGGGGAAATCACAAAATGAGCTTTTCTTAGTAAGTGTGGATGGAATCAACTTCAAACATCGGTTACGACTTGCTCTTAGCTCATTTCTGAAGTTGGTGCCAAAAATGTTTACTTGTGACCTTTGAAAGGTCACATTAGATCAAATAAGCATTTATTGGTGTTTTACTCTATAAATTTTGAATGTACAAAGATAGAAATTTTATTTTATCACCAAAGTGTTTGTATAGTCACTGAAAGTCAAATGATATACATCATGACTATATCAGGTCAAGTTGGGTTAGACCGTTGACATGGGTCAGGTCAAATTTTCAAATTTGACCTGGCATAGCAATATTATATATCATTCTATTTGTATTGACGAGAGGATTGCAATGGTGCATCAGCTATGGCTGCATCTTGCTTAGTTTGGAAGTTATTAGTGAAAAAGGAAACGCCCTTATGCATGGGTGGCTATGGACATTCCCAAGAACATTCCCAATACTCAGTGACCTGTAGCTCTCTAGGCTTTGACTGGCCCTGAAAATTATTGCCACTGTAATGAAAGAGAAACTCAAGAGCTTTCAAATGGTGTTAAAAATGTTTTTAGCTATCATAGCGTCTGGGATATGAGGTTTTGTTAGCACACCTCATATTAGCGATTCTGACCTATTTTGACCTCTGGTGACCTTGATATTGACCTCACGGAAAAATGACAGAAGTATTTTCAATATCATTTTTGAAGAGCTTTCGATTGATGTTTTGCACTTTTTTCTAGCCCTCTTAGTTTTTGAGATCGTGGAGCTCTTTTTGCCCCTACCAGGGCGAAGGTGGCTCGTACCCGCCACCGGGGCAAGCGTTAATGTGGCCCAGTAACGTTTCCTGGTGGTGAACTGTTCTCCGGCCACCTTTGAAAAGTTGGGGGCACTTTAGTACCCCCTTCCACTGCGCTTGTTATAAATGGGTGACCAACAAATTGAGCCCAGGTCAGGTCAACCATATCGAAATTCCGAGACGGCAGATTTGTAGTCGCTAATAACATTATTATATTGTGAAAGTTTGAAACTGATCGGCTCGCAGATTTTACTTAGGCGCCGCTTCAAACTCGTGATTTTTGGTTTTGAGGTCGAGTTGCTTGACCTTGAATAGCTCCTTAACACGCGCATTGACGGGGGTGGGTACCCGGCCCCCTCGGGTTTTTCGGAGACAGCATAAAAACGGCGGCGCGTAGCGCTGCCGTACTTGGCATACCGTTTTCCTCGTCATTTTTACAACTTTTCGCAGAATTTTAAGGCTAGGTCATCTCAAGTCAGGTCACCAGTACAGGTCAAGTGACCTGACCTTAAAAAAGTTTAAGATAGCATAATTCAGAATAGGGTGAACTTATCCAATTGAAACTCATCACACAATGGCCTCACCGAGTTCTATAAAATATGTTCTGGTATTTTTATATCGATGGCCTAAGGTCAGCTACGAGCCATGACCTCTCCATTGGAAATACATGGGAGAAATGGTTTTAACTGAATAACTCAGTGATGAATAGAGATAGAGCATTTATTTTAAATGCATTAGATTTTCCTCGTCATTTCAGTTCTAATGATATGCATTTTACCCAATTTCACCTTGACCTGACTTGAGGTCAGGTCAAATCCTTGATTTGACCTAGCAAGGTCATATTATATCTCATTCAATTCGGCTTGCTGCGAAGATTTACAGTTCAGTTCAAACCTTACGGGGGCCATCGATGCCCCCAGTCGGGCGAGGGTTAAACCAACCCGAAGATCTTATCTGAGGTAACCAAGACCTTAACATTTTAAGGAAACAGCCAAAAAGGACCGGGAAACAGGTAGATAGAGCACAATTGCGCTGTCTCACACCATTCTTGGTGGTCAGTGGATAAAAAGATTAGGAGGCCGACACTCGCGCCTGGTCAATGTTCATACCAGCTAATACGAACCCTATCCCAACCTATGGCTTATTAACCCGCGCCCCACCGGGGGTCCGGCGCCACCTTCGCCCCACCGGGGGCCATCGATGGCCCCCCCTCTAACTCCGAAAATATGGGCGTTAGCGCAAATCTGCAAAGTGCAATAGAAAGCTCGCGTGAATTCAGTAAGAAATTACTTAGCATGTTTTAGTGCTCAGGTCAATGGTTTGACCTCCAGAGGTCAAATTAGGTCAAGATCGGCTATTTTCACTCAAATATGCAATGATTAAGCAAACTGGGCATAACTCTTATGTCATTAGAGCTATTGAGGCCTGGTAAAGTACATTTGATAGCAAATTGCCAGTACTTTTTCCGCTATGTAGAACGTAAAGACCTCCCGCCAGTGGTTTGACCGCCAGAGGTCACCTCGTGACCTAATATGACCTGAGGTCACGAAAGGTCAAAAAGTAACCTTGCCGTATATCAAATGAAAGCCAGTGACAAGACAAATACGATGGTGTTTATTTCACCGCTCTAGCTCAATTAGGTAAAAAGTTATTGTCAAAATACTGTTTTTGACCTCTGGTGACCTTGGGTGACCTTGGAAAAGTCAAAGGGCAAATATGACCCCTGGGATCCGTGAAAGGGTGTCCAAAAACGTTGTTCTGAGCAGTCTGAGTATTTGCAATCATTTTTGTGGCTTTTATATCATGAAATAGCTTTTCCCCATGCTTTTCCAATGGGAGAGGTCGCCTCGTGACCTGACCTCAGTGCACGAAATCGAAAAATCCCGGATATACACCTTGTAGACCCTGGAGGGGTCATGAAGTGTAGGAAGTTTCAAATCGATCGACTTTGAAATGTAGCTCTTACAGAGCTCTAAATGTGAAGTGAGGTGACCTTGGTTGACCTCGTCTGGTGACCTGACCTTGGGTGACCCGGGGTAAAAAATTGCAGGGATGATGGGAAAATGATGCAGTGAGAGGTAGAGCCCTCAACCGCGGTGCTGCGCCTCGTCGTTTTTCTGCTATCCCGGAAAAACCTTAGGGGGGCCATCGATGGCCCCCGGTGGGGGGCGAGGGTTAAAAGAAGATTAGTTTACATAACTGATATCTGAAGACCACATATCACTTCCTTGACTTCTGATGTACCAAACGCTCACCTGCGCCCATTTTTAGGCGAAGGTTGGTCGCGCAGTTGGCAGTTGGTTCCTCTGCTCTTCCCCTCTCTTCAGACGCCGCCTATCTTCACACCTCTGCGATGACTGCGAGCGGTACAATACTGACACTAGCTCCCCAGTCATTGTTTCAAGGGCGATATATGCACCCTCTGGTTTCTGATGGGCGTTTAGAAAGGACAACAGTGGAAAGACTATCGTGACTTTATCCGCCTATGGTAATAGCTGCAGGTGCTCAATAAGTGCCTGTCGAACAGTTGACTAATTTGTGCACACGAAATGTCAGTGCGCCGAAAGGAAGACTAGACTATCACCGAACCTCGAGGAGAGTGGATTTTTATCCCTTTCTTACAAAATTAGCTGTTGCGGTATTTAACAAAAATCGTGCATATATGAGGCCAGATAGGCCATTTTTGATGTTACCGAAGGCCCCAGAAGACCCTCCTGGATATCATGGTACTTCTGGTATCTTTATCCGGAGCGAGGTAATTACGCTTGGCGTCGTATACTGCTTTGGTTAACCCGCGCCTCACCGGGGGTCCGGCGCCACCTTCGCCCCACCGGGGGCCATCGATGGCCCCCCTCTAACTTCTCGAAAATATGGGCGTTAGCGCAAATCTGCAAAGTGCAATAGGAAGCTCGCGTGAATTGAGTAAGAAATTACTTCACATGTTTTAGTGCTCAGGTCAATGGCTTGACCTCCAGAGGTCAAATTAGGTCAAGATCGGCTATTTTCACTCAAATATGCAATGATTAAGCAAACTGGGCATACCTCTTATGTCATTAGAGCTATTGAGGCCTCATAAAGTACATTTGATAGCAAATTGCCAGTACTTTTTCCGTTATGTGGAACGTAAAGACCTCCCACCAGTGGTTTGACCGCCAGAGTTCACCTCGTGACCTAATATGACCTGAGGTCACGAAAGGTCAAAAAGTGACCTTGCCGTATATAAAATTAAAGCCAGTGACAAGACAAACACGATGGTGTTTGTTTCACCGCTCTAGCTCAATTAGGTCAAAAGTTATTGTCAAAATACTGTTTTTGACCTCTGGTGACCTTGGATGACCTTGGAAAAGTCAAAGGGCAAATATGACCCCTGGAATCCGTGAAAGGGTGTCCAAAAACGTTGTTCTGAGCAGTCTGAGTATTTGCAATCATTTTTATGGCTTTTATATCATAAAATAGCTTTTCCCTATGCTTTTCCAATGGGAGAGGTTGCCCCGTGACCTGACCTCAGGGCACGAAATCGAAAAATCCCGGATATACACCTTGTAGACCCTGGAGGGGTCATGAAGTGTAGGAAGTTTCAAATCGATCGACTTTGAAATTTAGCTCTTACAGAGCTCTAAAGGTGAAGTGAGGTGACCTTGGTTGACCTCGTCGGTGACCTGACCTTGGGTGACCTGGAGTAAAAATTCAGGAATGATGGGAAAATGATGCAGTGAGAGGTAGAACCCTCAACCGCGGTGTTGCGCCTCGTCGTTTTTCTGCTATCCTGGAAAAACCTTAGGGGCCATCGATGGCCCCCCGGTGGAGCGAGGGTTAACATAAAAGTGAATACAAATGTTGGTCTTTTGTTTTCTACATATATGGGGGATTTCAGGACAGATCGACTAAGGCTTGACACCACAATGTCTAGAAAAAATCTGAAACTTTGTCTCCGGGTTAGTTTTGGGCCAGGAACACGCCTGTAAGAATCTTAGCCCCCTCCGACCAACGGTGACCGAGATATAGCTCGAGGCATTTTCGTGAGGTCACTTTGTAGACTCATCTTTGATGCTTCATAACTCCAAAACGCATTGATTGATTAACAAGTTTTGTATATCATTGAACTCGTTTTAAACTATACATTATTATGAAAAAAATCAAAATTTTAATCATTTTGTCTTTTAATTTGTTTGACCTTTTCTTTTCTGACCTAGGTTGATCTTTTCGCAGTTGAAATTGCTCTTTTAGACACCTCAAAAATTTTGCTTCATAAAATATCTTTCGATAAAAACCTTAAAAAATGCGTTCTTGTTTTACATTCCAAATTTTTAGCACCTAGGGTAGGTATGCAGACGGTTTTTGACCACTGCGGTATTACAGCCTTATGTTTAACACTGCAAACAAAGCGATTGCTTTTGTAATCAGTTGCTTGCAATCTTATTGCATTGCCTTTACGAAATTTACATCGTGCGAGTCTCAGAATTTTTGAAAATTAACAGGCGCCCACACGAGGGGGCGGGCAACCGGCCTGCTCAGGTTTCCACAGGTAGTAAAAAACACCTTTGCGCAGCGCCATCGTACTTTATCTACCTCTAACTCGAAATTTTTACAGCTTCTGGCAGAATTTTAGGTCTGGGTCGTACCAGGTCAGACCGCAAGCCCGCGTCAAGAGACCTAACCTCGTAAAAACTTTGGAGGTGCATCAGCAAGATCAAATTTAACCTATCGTGCTAAGATTCACATTACATAGTAAGGTCACCAAGCAAGATAATTTTGCGAAGCAGGATTTCTATATCGATAGCCTGGGACAAGGCCAGGGTCACGATCTTTGCGTTAGAAATGCATGGGGCAATTGGTAAATTTTGATAACTTGCGAGGATTGAGAAGTGTCGAGAATTGCAATGGATGTTTTATTTTTACGTTGTCGTGTCTGACTTGCCACTGCAGTTTGATTAATATTATTTTCATCATACAGACCTAAGCACGGCTCCAGGTCAAAGCAGGTTTATTTTGAAATTTGACTAGACAAGATTATAAGATATATAATCTGATCGGGCTCGACAAGAGCATTGCAATAGTGCTGAACATTTTCTTCTACGGCTCTCCTCTGTTAACTAGTATGCCACAACATTAAGGTTTCCACTTAGTTCCTGTAAGGTATACTTTGACTTTGAGCAACCTCAAAGGTGACCCGACCAAACAGTTTTATGTAACATTGTCAGTAGTGATTAAAACTGGCTATTTAGCGGCGTCGCTCCCAGTGCACTGTTCATTCTACATGGTTTACTGAACAGCAGAGATAATCCACAATTAGGCCACGGAACCTGTGTGATATAACATGCCTCCAAACACAACACTGCGATGGCTCGTGGTTTTTTCAGAACTTATGCCTAGAGCATGAAAGCGAGAGAAATGACTGAAGAATGTACATCTGACGGAGAGTTGTACTGCACAATACAAAAATATATTTAACTTCATTGAATAGTGCTGCCATGGACACGATTCAAAGCAATGCAAAGGTTTAATTCCAGTGCAAAAGTTATATCAAAGCAAAATTTAATTATGTAAATGAAGTGTTTTCACTACGTCTCACAGCAAGAGCGCCTGTGACTATATCGAGAGCACTGCAAAACCGGCAACATATCACGATGGTTTAACCCGCGCCCCACCGGGGTCCGGCGCCACCTTCGCCTCACCGGGGGGCCATCGATGGCCCCCCTCTAACTCCGAAAATATGGGCGTTAGCGCAAATCTGCAAAGTGCAATAGAAAGCTCGCGTGAATTCAGTAAGAAATTACTTCGCATGTTTTAGTGCTCAGGTCAATGGTTTGACCTCCAGAGGTCAAATTAGGTCAAGATCGGCTATTTTCACTCAAATATGCAATGATTAAGCAAACTGGGCATAACTCTTATGTCATTAGAGCTATTGAGGCCTGGTAAAGTACATTTGATAGCAAATTGCCAGCACTTTTTCCTCTATGTGGAACGTAAAGACCTCCCGCCAGTGGTTTGACCGCCAGAGGTCACCTCGTGACCTAACATGACCTGAGGTCACAAAAGGTCAAAAAGTGACCTTGCCGTATATCAAATGAAAGCCAGTGACAAGACAAACACGATGGTGTTTGTTTCATTGCTCTAGCTCAATTAGGTCAAAAGTTATTGGCAACATACTGTTTTTGACCTCTGGTGACCTTGGATGACCTTGGAAAAGTCAAAGGGCAAATATGACCCCTGGGATCCGTGAAAGGGTGTCCAAAAACGCTGTTCTGAGCAGTCTAAGTATTTGCAATCATTTTTGTGGCTTTTATATCATGAAATAGCTTTTCCCCCATGCTTTTCCAATGGGAGAGGTCACCTCGTGACCTGACCTCAGGGCACGAAATCGAAAAATCTCGGATATACACCTTGTAGACCCTGGACGGGTCATGAAGTGTAGGAAGTTTCAAATCGATCGACTTTGAAATGTAGCTCTTACAGAGCTCTAAAGGTGAAGTGAGGTGACCTTGGTTGACCTCGTCTGGTGACCTGACCTTGGGTGACCCGGGGAAAAAAATTTCAGGGATGATGGGAAAATGATGCAGTGAGAGGTAGAGCTCTCAACCGTGGTGCTGCGCCTCGTCGTTTTTCTGCTATTCCGGAAAAACCTTGAGGGGCCATCGATGGCCCCCCCGGTGGGGCGAGGGTTAAAATGTCCAGTGAAAGATCAAATACGCGATGCCAAAGGTACGCATGCTTTTCTTACGCAAAAATTTTTCAGCAGGATTAAGTTCTTGTACATTCCACAATCAAGCATAACCAATGTTGCCAGACAGCTCCAAAATCTGTTCGCCGATGCGATCATGGAAAAATGAATACAAGTTTCAAGGAATACCAGCGGTAAATAAGACTGTTCATGAAATCTCTGCAAACAAAGGAAGAGAGGTTCGGGTTTCGTGTACCTATGTTCGAACCAAACAGTGTTGTGCTGTGCAAATAAACTTTCATTTATGGGTGCTGCGTGAATGGTCGCAAATTTAGTCATGGCGAATATCCAATGCAAAGGGAATATTAAACATACTGGTATAGATTATTTAGCTTAAGTAATGAGTGATCTGACGGCCATCATTTTTTCATGCAATTCTATTGCTAGAAAAGGTCCGCCATCCATTTAAACGGGTAGCCAGGCGTGCCCCTCCGCGATCCCAACGACAACAGTACCCTTACGTTAACACCACCAGAACATAAAATATTACAAGTCGTGGCACGCCCTGCTAGGAAAAAGAAAGTAACTTAAAGAAAGCATAATAAATATCATACTATTAGTAAAAACTGCCAGTAGTAGCTCCCTGTAAATATACAGGGAGCAGGAATACAGGTCTATTTAGGTTAAATGCACAATAATTTAGCTCATTACCGGTTAGATTGTTAGTCTTTTTCCAAACGGGACTACTCAAAACTGGAGATTCGTGTTAGCCCCTCCGAGATTCTGGCGTAAAGATAGAGGCCTAGTAACATTCGCCAGAGAACTCGGAAGACAGTAAGCAAATAAGGGCAGACATGCAGGCATAGGCAAGCAAGCAAGCAAGCAGGCAAATTAGCAAGCAAGCGCAGCAGGGAGTCAGACACACGCACGCACGCACGCACGCACGCACGCACATACACACACACACACACACACACACACACACACACACACACACACACACACACACACACACACACACACACATCCGAATCCACGCACGCACGCCTGCCTACACATCCACACACACGCGCACGTACACACCCACACACACCGAGTACCGCAGTCACCCACCCACGCACGGCAGACATCCACCCTTCCCACCCACAA